>JAUZND010034682.1:0-22220 GCA_034780555.1 Coelogynopora nodosa
CCTTTTTACATCTAAAGAAAAATGTCATATTTTCGATATTTGGTTTAATCGATGCCGTCTCTTATATATAGGTAGCAAACTGGGCCCTACTCCACTCCGGCGAATTATCACTCAGGCCCCATGCATTACTCAGGAAACTTTCGCGAGGGCACATTGTAACGAGAGCGATTTGAACTAGGGCGTAATATTACGAGAGCGACTTTGAACTCCAGGGCACGAATTGCGCGAAGGCACTGCGTTAAATTATTACTTGAGCAATTATATCAAGAGTGTATATTCACGTATATTTTAATTTGATTGATACAAACAACTGTAAATCTATTGTATATCTCATTTTTGTTTTTGATTTTTCTCGAATTATGTTAATTGAAAACTCACAATTTAAAGGCATCAGTAAATAGATTATTTTATCGGAAAATAGACAGAAAAATGAACACTCATTAGTTTGCAAAAGTAAAGCTATCCGGAAGATATATGTTGCATATTTTTAAAATCAAAATCACGAAGATGAATTAACTCGTTTATTTATGAATAAAGTGAAATCGTGTGGAGTAATTAGCTTTTATCTGGCACTCAGCAAGTTTAGAAGGCAACTATATCAGTGTACTACGCTCCTGTTATAAAATAATTTGTACATCTATAAGAAGTGTATTAACTCATGAAAGAACCATGTCTGCCATCAATGCTGGTTAATGTAGAACTTTATTATTCGTACGAAAATAACCATACAAATTTTTAGTAGGTTTAGCCGTTTTAATTGAACCAAAGCGAAGGCGTGGTAACACACCCATATGGGATACCATATCGACACCAATCAGACAAATTATTTATCTGGTTTGTGAAGGTAAATTTCTCACTTTAACACTTTCCACCTTCTAAGGCAATTCAGTGTAAATCGGAGATGGTGGCCGTCACTTGTATATTAAGCGGTGGTTGTCAAGTAAAAAAATTGGGGGAATTAGATAAAAATTCGTTTTCCTGAACCCTTAATTGCACAATTACGAAAGTATATTTGAAAATATACTATTATATATTATAAGCAATCTGAATAAATTACAGGCATAGAAAAAGTTTTCACTCTCGTCGAAACGTGCTGCAATGGAGTCAGTTTATGGTCATTTATGGCTATTCATTAAAAAGGAAGAAACCAAGAAATGACCGTCAGTTCATTCAGGAAGACAAAACTGCCCTGCAGTAGTTGAAAAAATTTCCGCTTTATACCTATAGGTGTTACTAGGCGGCTGTCCAGTGATATACGTATACTACCATCACAGTAGAGACTTTCAATAGATTATTTGACACGATGTGTATGGGTATATATATATATTTCTATGAAATTAATTATTGAGCAAAAAAGACAATTGTTATAAAGTATTATTATAGCCACGAACTCAAGCCCCCTCCATATGTGTTTCTATATTATATTTTACTGTAATTAAACGTGACCTCTCTATAATGATTGTGTTTCTAATATATTATTATCTTTTTTTGACCTGTAATCTAGTGAAAAAGCATTCAATAATATTTTATTCATTGCTTTTGAATATTCATTTTTGAAAAATATCAGTATAAAATTGACGAACCTGACTATAGCAAACATAATGCTCTAAAATGATGCCCCTTAAAATGTAGGGGGTGCGCGTACACCCCTTACGCCCCCCTGGATCCGCCCCTATGTATGACAATAATTAAACAAAAAATCAAAGGATAATTCGTATGAAAAATAATATTAAAAGAAACGGTTAAAATTTAGAAATCACACACACTATATCATATATAAGATACCTATATACTATTTAAAAGTAAAATATTCGTACGATTGCCTTAATATCAAAACCTTTGAAGGTTGTTTACGTAAATAAAAAGATGCTTAAAAAATGGTATACATTAATTATAGATAGGAAAAAAAATTAAACGGTAGAGAAGTTTACTTTTAAAATTAATATGAATAGAAAAATAAAGTACACATATATTTATTAAATTTGAAAAATATATGACAAAGTGATATAGAATAATATCTTTGTAATGGCATGTTTCCATTCATATATTTTTCGAATTTGAAGATTGCATTTATTTTCTGTAGTCAATTTTCGCACTAATGAATTTACCATTTTATTACTGAGTTCAGTTTGTTTTGTTTCTACATAAATAATAAATTTGGAATTTCAATTTCTGAAATTATAGATAACAAATAAATATATTCTCAAATATATTTTCGCTAAATATAATTTGTTCATATTATATATTTACAGTTATAATAAATATTTTAAATATAATTAAAAGTCTATTTTAATTTTTCCGATTAATTTTATTAATTATTTCTTATTATTGGAAATTAAAATATACAATTTCTACCTTTGTATGTGCATTTTTAAGAGCTTCTAAATGCATATCAAGACGGCTTGAGTGGTTTTTGCCTTTGTACAACAGTTGTAATTTCGGCTATATATGCAAAAGCAAAACGACTTACGGTCAATAGCTTAATTATTATTTTAGATATAAACTAACGATTGAGAAACAATATAGCATTTAAAACTCTATCGAATTTTTATGTATAAATAAAAAGTTCGCTCTCCTGAAAAGTTGTTTTTTTCATACTTGAGTGGTTTGCCTTTGTACGGAAGAGTTGTGCACTGCACGTTCTCACTTTTATGGGTTGAATTTTATATTTGTCTTTTAGCCTAACAGTTCTTTAAATTCTACAGACTGATGTGTTTATGTGAATTGTGTTTACAAATATTTATTTCATTAATACTTACTTTTAAAGTGAAAAAACCGGGATACAATAGTTTTAAAAAAAAGTTAATGTTGAATTCGTTCAGTTGAATCCAAGATACACAGTATTTAAGACACACTGTGTATCCACTAATAGATTTTTTTATCATTTTAATTATCATTATAAACTATAATCCACCGTCTTTAACAAGTCTTTAACATTGAATCTTCAACAAGTCTTTAATAGAAATATTTCGGGCACTTATCAAGTTCATGAGTTTGTGATATAGATCTCAAGGATTTGCATGGTGATCATTTATAAATCTTCTGTTTGGACCCTTATAATGCTGCTGTTTTGAGCTGGTTAAGATATTATTTAACAATTACCATGCCTGCAATTTTTATAATTTTACTATTTTGAAATTTACTTATGCGGTCTAGATATATTTAATTATCCATTTATTATTTTTATTAATGCAGTTTTTGCATCAAAATATTTCAATACGAATAAATATAATTATATTTATTGAATTTGTATATTTTAAATTTACAATATTAATATTTTATTAGAAATCATCAATAATTGATCCTTGAATGAATCTTCATTAACTCATTAAAATTGCGATAAAAACTATTCCAATTTTGACAAAGATTTTAATAATCCTTGAAAGCCCAATATGACACTCGCTTTGATCCTTATAAGTAACTCCCATGCAACGGAACTTGTTGTTCAATTCATTATATTAAGTTAATAGTTCGAAGCACAGGAAAGATCTAAAGCATTTTGTAACACTCTTATTGACTATACTTGCAACAATATTACTGTGCCCGATTTCTGCGTTTTGTAACTATAGTATACAATTTACTATTTTCTTCTATTCGGAAATGTTTCTTTTAACTCTAACCGCTATAAATGCGGGACCGCCTTTGCGAGAATATACAAACATGTGTATTTCTATAACCCATACTCTAAGCCTGTGTTTATGCTCAGGATAACCGATCACACACGCCCCCCTTGTAGCATTGATTACACAAATCCGCAAGACCGTGTTGTCAGAAGTGACTGATATACATATATATATATGGTACGTATAGGAAAGCGTTCCTTGATAAGCTGAGCGTGGAGAGCAAACCATTCAAAAGTCATTCAACCGCCCATCTTTTATGTCAACGATGTGATATCATATGTTTACGTGCGACACCTCTAATAAATATATACTGTATATGCAGGGCATGCATGCGTGTTGATTGAGCCCAACTCATTCATGCTATGTGACCGAATAAACAGAGGTTGGCCGGCCGCGCTTTCTCCCATATAAAGTAGCTCCTAGGCAAAGGTGAAAGTCGTGTTATTCTAAGTCGATCGTCTACACCCACAAAAGCATTTTGTCATAATTACTGATATACTACCCTATATACATACATAAAGTTTAACATAATCTCATGTACTCACATTATGTATAAACATACTCACTGATCAGATGTATATATTAAATGCATGGTTACCTGCTTGTGGATAGGAACATGCATTAATATCTTTAACAAACGGTGTTAGCTGGCAATAGTTTTAAATTCAAAATAAAACTTTTAAAAGGTTTGAATATTCAATTTCAGTGCTTTTTACTAAAAACTATATGGTACGTACTCCACGAACACTGTTAAAATTTTAATATTTTTTTATGAACTTTGTGGCAAGCAAGCCAAGATTATCTGAAAATTGATTTCGAATATAAAATTTACTAAACATTTGCATATTATGAATTTATTCTATAATTCAAATTTATTAGTTAAAATATACCTAATTCTCACAAATTCAGAAAAACAATTGGCTAATATTGTTAAATCAGTTCAATTATATTTTGTGTTTTCACAACATTTTCGCAAAATTCAGGAGATCTCAAGAACAATTTGGTTGCATATTAAGAAACATTTTTCACTACAGATTCTGTTAGAGAACTTTACAAATTACCAACTTATATTAAATAAAACAATGCCATTAAATAAAACTATCTTTAAATAAATATATACTTGTCTATAAATACCTTATAAATAATTTTTTAATAGCCTATCTGAATTACAAATTCTTGCAGGATATTTTATCAATGATTGTTTATTTTAAATTGGATTTGTTTAATTGGATAATAATGTTTTAAATGGATAATAATGGTTTATTCGGATAAAAATGGTTTAATTTGATAATAATGGTTTAATTGGAGAATAATTGTTTATTTGAAGAATAATGTTTTAATTCTAAACACAAAATTTTATCTTAATGTTTTAATTGGATAATGATGTTTTAATTGGATTTTGGATAATAATGGTTTACTTGTATAATAATGTTTTAATTGGATAATGATGATTAATTGGACACTAATCGTTTATTTGGATAATATTGGTTTAATTGGATAATAATGGTTC
The DNA here is from genome assembly GCA_034780555.1 of Coelogynopora nodosa. Classification (NCBI taxonomy): domain Eukaryota; kingdom Metazoa; phylum Platyhelminthes; order Proseriata; family Coelogynoporidae; genus Coelogynopora; species Coelogynopora nodosa. The sequence goes on from JAUZND010034682.1 coordinate 5,134, forward strand.
AATTGGATAATAATAGTTTAATTGAATAATAATGGTTTAATTAGATAATAATGTTTTAATTGGATAATAATGGTTTAATTGGATAATAATGTTTTAATTAGATAATAATTTCTAAATAATATATTAAACATCTTTGTAAGCATTCGCCAAATATATTAACACATAATATCTTTAAATCAAATAATCCTGCTTTCTGATGTTTTATAAGTTTGATAGTCTTTGTATCCTTTCAATTATAGATTTAAAAATAATATTAAAGTTTTAAAAAATAAATGTAGAAAAATTATAATTTTAGCTGAACGCGTTTTCGAGAACTTGTTCTCTTTATCAAGGCATAAGTTAGTATATCAAAATAAAATAAAACAACTACTCAATTAAAATACAATCAATATAAATTAAATCAAGATAATTAATAGTTTAAAATTATTACAACAGTTTATATATTACTAACAAATCATTAAGCAGATTTGAAAAATATTAATGTAATTAACAAACTAAAAACTACTATAAACATATTTGACAAAATCTCCATGACGTTTATTGGTGCCACTAGGACTTCGAGTCTTAAGAAAAGAAATGAAAAAATCTCCAAGGAGAGTCGATCATTTTTAGACCAGCGTGGGTTGGTATCTATTAGTGTTATTTTCATTTTGGACTGGTTTATTAAAATGTTCGGCAGTCTTGATGTTACGACTCTTGCCGCGTTGAGTCATCCTTATGTCAGATTATGGCCATTGATTATATCTCCTACTGAATGTTTTGTTTCACCTATGTATAGTTTATCACATGTTACACAGGTGATTGCATATATGCAGTTCTTGGTAGTACAATCACCTGTGTTTTTTATTTTAAAATTACGCTTTGACAATTTATTTATAATATTACCAGTTTCTTGATAAATATTGCATGTTTTACATCTGCCTCTATTGCACTTATAATATATTTTATTTCATGTTGGACTGCTGTTATTACAATTTACCAGGAGGAGATGATTCTAAAATATTTAAACTTTACGAATTATTTGAGGCTAACAACGTATGAAAGGATGATAGATAATGACACAGGGAACTCGTAAATTATCCTCTGATTTTGTATTATAATTTAAAAGAAAATTCCTGTATACTTGTAGTGATTCCGTAATAATTATATCTATATATTCTTTTTTATAACCTCGATCAATAAAAAGTGTTCAATACTGATTTGCTCGAAAAATAAAATAAAATTGTTCTGAGAATATGCGTCTGAGTCTATTAATTTGACTTTTTACGATACCGAATTTACAGTGGGTGGGATGACAACTGTTGTATCGTAGATAAAAATGTGCATCTTTCTGTTGGTTTTGAAAATTATTAAATTAAATTAAAAATTAAAATTGTTTTATTTTTTCACGTTTATTTTGGATATTTTTATTTCTCCCAAGATTCAGTAAATTCATTGTTTTAAGTAATCATATAAACATATGGTTGTCAATAAATATTGTAGAATAATTTGTTTTTAATGCAAACATTCTTTGATAATTGACAATTTCATGCTTTTTATTATTTTTTTACTTCAAGCAAAATCATCACAAAAATATATAATTTAAAAGACCATAATCAGAATTTCGAGGGTTGTAACTTTTGCAGCCTTTTTTTTTGGAACGGAGTGAAATATTGATAACTATGAAATAATATAGTAATGATATAATTAAATAAAATCTCAAATAACAATAATTGTAAAAAAATAAAACAAAAACATTACAAAATATTTCTCTCAAAATATGATCCGTAAAAATATTGCATAACAATAGTAGTAACACATACTTACTATCGATGCTGATAAATAGATTGAATTCAGAATATTTGTTTTATAGTTCATCTTACCGACACATTTATCAAGCATTATTGCGCGGATAACAGGTTTAATGTTATTTTAACTAATTAAAATAATTTAAAAGCTAAAACAGCTAGATTAGCCAATAAATGATGTCTCTACAGAATATGCGGTAGGTATATTTAACATTAATTAATTTAATTGGACATCACATGTGTTTCACGATTAGTATTTAAAGTCGACTTTCTCTCATAATTTTCTGTAAACAATTCTGGGAATACTTTCAAATGGAAAATTTCTTTGTTAACGGAACATTTCCAGGCTACTATTTCTATGTCTATCTTAACTGCAGTTCGGTAGACTTTACCTATCTTAAGAGTACCTGGTTCTGGAGTCTGGTAATAACTGCAAATTCGTTGAATTACTGTTTTATTTCAATGGGTTTGATTTTCAACATTTTGTCCTTCAAAATTTTAAAACGAGACACGGAAGACAGTGTCATGACTATTATTTTAAGACATGTCGCTATTTTCGATTTGTTTGTTCTTGCCGTAAATGCTTTCGATGTAGCATTTCATACATTGGAAAGTACCACTCGTAGAAACAGTGAATTTCGTTTCTTTTTAACTTACTTTCATTCGTTTTTGTGGATTTTTCAATCCTCATTTATTACAATCCGAAATTGGAGCATGACTTACTTAACTGTCAGCCGTTCATGCTCAATTGTATTTCCCTTTAAGGGACCCAAAATATTTTCAAAAAGCAGGTCGACAGTGTTCATTACTGTTTTCTGGATGGCTGTTTTGCCGCTAAATATTCCGAAATTTCTTGAGATCACTGTACGGTTTTACGTTTGTCCGGAGGGTACATATATGGCAGCAGGGGGGTCTGGTTATATGCCTCTTTGGTACACCTGGACAACTTCTCTGGTATGCAATTCTATTCTACCACTCTTGATTTGCATAGTGGCCAATGCCTTCCTTCTCGTTAATTTGAGACAGTCGATGAAATTCCGAGAAAACAATGCAAGCGGGAGTAGCCAATCGGCTCAGCAGAACAATGGCACAAAGCTGGTTTTCATGCTCTCGGCTATGTTTATCATCTGTCAGTTGCCAATGGTTCTGTATGGAATAATTGTTATGTTTCCGATTCCGATTTGGGTTTTCAATTTCAGCAACTTGTTCGGGACGCTTATTAATGACATTGATAGTTCTTGCAATTTTCTTGTCTATATTTCAACTAATCCACGGTTCAAGAAAGAATTGTTCAAAATGTGCCCATGCTTGAAGCGGTTCAACAAATCAGAAAAGTTATCTGAAATGACCATGACTACAGCTGTTAGCAAGACGTTTTAGGATGGTAACAAGTTCAGATGCAAGATGTTTAAAAACTTATTAACAAACATGAAGCTTTCATGTTGTCGGTTCATTATTATATTATGTTTTAATATGTTACGTAACATATACACCAAAACAAAATATACAGTACATATATTAAAAACATATATGTTTAGTATACACATTAATGTTTAGAACTTATTTTATAAGACGTATGTCAAAATTTATTGGCCTACATCTAGTGTAGTTATTGTTAGATATTAAGTTTATTAGATGTTGTGATTAACTTACAATAATGTTGTGCAATTACTTATAAATGAATATAACCTCTTAATATTATAATCAAGCAGTTTACGTAACAGTATCTTCTGATGATATTTATATTATTTTAATTGTTTCCTTTAGACGTTGTAGTTACAATTAATCAATATATATATTTGTTCATTGGCTTTACACTTTTTTTTTAACTGGTGAAATATGTTTTATTATTCTATAATATTATCGTAACTGAAGAAGACTTTATAATAATCATCATTTTATATATTACGTCACTTCAAACTTTATATTCAGAAGTGAATATATCTCAATATCGTAACCAAACATCTCTTCCACTTGACCAACTGTCCCACTTCACTAATTGTCACTTTACTCTAAATATAATCGCCTTTCACAAACTTCACATTAGTCATAATTATTCACCGACAAAAGAATAAAAGTATAAAATATATAGATTTTTTAGAACCTTTGTTATAACTCACATTAATTGTTTTCATTATAAACCAGCAGTCCGATTATTAGTAATTTACTATTGACTTATTTTATGTGGCCAATATATTTTTATAATATTGCGCTTAAATATAAGTACAACGACTAAAAAATAATAGTATTACATCGTACAAATTACTGCTGTTAAACAATTATATAGTTGACTATTTGTATTTATTTGTTATTAAATAAGCATGATGCAGCAACTAATAATGGGTTTGGGGAAGTGAAACGGTTGGGCCAGTGAGTGAGTCTGAAATTGGTGAATGAGTCAGTTGGAGAAGTGACACTGAAGTTTGTGACGTGAAACAGTTGTGCAAATGGAACAATTGGAGACATTTCTAAACACGTACAATTGAAGCCAAGACACTATTCAGTTAGCCCAGGTTTTTTAAACATGCATTAGGATTCTATTTATGTAATGCATGTATTCAGGGGTTCTATCGAAATGTTTTACTTTTCGGTTAATTTTTGTGGGACTTATCTTGTATTTTGAAGTGTACAGTTTTCTCTTTACTAATTGTTTTCGGTCTACAGACACTGTATGATATTTTATTTAAATCTTATATATTCAATAATATTCAATATATTATATATTATTATTAATATTAATATTATTCAATATATTCAAGATATCAATAATATGTATACTAAATATATTTTGTAAATGGTTTGTGTAATATAATTTTAATATTTGCATAATAATGTTAAAAAAATAAATAAAGTTTCGGGGAACATTTCTAGAATTCAGTTGTGGAGAAACTCATATATGTTATAGTATATAAACTAAAATGCGGTTAAAAATATACTGTTTATTGGACTCATAATTTGTATACGAATTTCTTAGATAATAAATAAAGTTCTATTTATTTATATATGTCATACAATTTAATTTTATATTACAATTTATAAATATGCACAAAAAGTAACTACATCTTATAATAAAGGCAAAGATTCTGTGAAAAGATGATCTGGTTTCAAATTTGTCTCTTAAATTTGTTTGAAATTTCGCCGAATATTCATATTATTATGTTACTATATTAAAACGATATTCACTGTAATCATACATTATTTTAAGCAAGCAAAATTCCAAAGAGAAATATCTATTAAAATTGAATTAGTACTTTTTCAATGCGAGTTATTTATCTTAGCAATCTACTGTAGATTAAATATCCCGATAATCTTGGAGTTAAGGGTATTAGCCATATTTTAGATAACTTCACATTTATAAATAAATAATTATCATATGTTTTACATAAATAATGTCCTTTGAGTCATTTCACTTAATGTTAATCTTGTCAATTTTGGTTATATATGTGAAACAGTCGTGATGCTTAGTGAAACAGAAATAGTCTTAGTGAAACAGAAATAGTCTTAGTGAAACAGAAATAGTCTTAGTGAAACAGAAATAGTTTAGTGTAACTTGAAACCCTCTTAGTGTAACTAGGTAACCCTCTCAGTGTAACTAGGTAACCCTCTCAGTGTAACTAGGTAACTCTCTCAGTGTAACTAGGTAACCCTCTCAGTGTAACTAGGTAACTCTCTCAGTGTAACTAGGTAACCCTCTTAGTGTAACTAGGTAACCCTCTCAGTGTAACTAGGTAACTCTCTCAGTGTAACTAGGTAACCCTCTCAGTGTAACTAAGTAACCCACTCACAAGTGAAAGACGGCATTAAACTCTGGCCAGAGTGTCTGCTCCACGACTTTAGTCCGTTGAAAGCTTGTATTGGGGAACAGACAGGACGGCTGAAGACTGACTTTCACAAACGCATCACTGAGTCCCGAACGATCGAGTCCTGGCAAATTGCGGGCGTCGATCACTTAACATATATGAAATAAAAGTGGTCGTTTTTCGTTAAACTTTGGAGCTAAGATGTATTTTAAAGTGTATCATTAAGATGTATATGTCAATTTTGCTATAAAACGAAAAATTGTGTTTTGTCATTGACAAATGAAATAATATTTATTAGTGTTATTTAAAATTAATTAGTAACAGAAGAACAATGTAGTATAAATTGTAATGAATATTTTACCGTATTCATATAAACTATTTCAGTATAAAATTATATCTGATAATAATATTAGCATATTTATTTATATTAAAACAAAAATATTTCAATTTCAAGTTTGTTTTCAGTCAGGGATTAGTATCCCAAACATATACTGTATATTTTGAAAAATGATGATAAATTTATGCTGCTGTGTTTAGTTTAAAATTTTTATATATTTACAACCACCAAGATTCATTTTTCTTATAACAGGCAAGAATAAACAGTTTGTAAAAAATGCTGTATAATAGTAAACATATTATGCAAATTGTAAGTCATGTTATGTTAACAAAAAATTAAATAAATGCATTAAAAATATAATAATAAAACCACAATAATTGGCAACAATTGCCTGACGAATCCTGAGATATACAATGAGACTCCCAATCCTGAGATTTACAATGAGAACAGTGATATTGAGGTGGAGATTGAATTTGATGATGGCGACAACGACAACACGGATCTTAACACCAGCTCTGACGAATTGGAAGATGAAACAGGTGACAATCATCACACATCTCTGAACGACACTCAATGGGTGGTAGGTCAACCACGTGACAGATTATTATTAGATAGAAATATTATTAACTTTCATCACTTTCCTATACAGTTCAACCCACTACCGAAAGTGAAGCTTTCTCCTACTTCACTTCTGAACCAAAGTTTCAAACAATAATGAGGCCACACTAACAGAGGACTGCTCGCTGTTGGTCGAAGACCCTTCACATACTCCGCATTGAAAGCAGGTCTAGCCTCTATAAGCAGAGCTGATGCAGATCGGGACAATCTCTCTCTGATAGAATCGCTGTTTGACCCAAAAGATTTGAAACCATTCTGCAATTGTGCTATATCAAAATATTGCCTGCGCCTTCTTCCAAGACACATCACATTGGATAACAAAGTTACCAGGAGCAAAGGTCCACTGGAAGATAAATTAGCTGCTGTACGTGAGATAGGGTCACTGTTACAACTAAACTTACTGCAAATTGAACTGTTGATGAGCAACGTTATGGTTATAGAGGCTATGTTCCCAAGTAGAGCATATATGCCGGCAAAGCCAGCAAAATACGGAATTAAAATATGTTGACTCTGTGATGCTATCAATGGTTATGATTTCGAATAATTTCTTTATGCTGTTCGAGGAGAAGTTAGGGCTGCTGGTTTGATTAAAACTATTGTTTTACAATTGACTGACCGATTTTCGGACACGGTGCGTAACACGGCCTGCGCCGCCATATTTTGATTTGGGAGCAAAGTTATTTTTGTCAAAGTTTTTCGGACAAGAGAAAATTATTCGGTGTTTTTCCGACAAGAGCAAACATATTGTGAGTTTTTCCAAAAAGAGCCAAATTTATGGTTGCCCCCTGCCCCGGCGGCGCCGGCCATGCGTAACATTTACATGGATCGTTACTTCTCTTCCCACGAACTTTTTGTTCCCCTTCTCGGTCGCAATTTGACAGCAACAGGTATTTGACCTGTATTTGAATACCTTTTTTCATATAAGTACATTAACTTATATTTCTGTCTTATACTCAGAAATAAATACACTGTAATATATGTTAATTGTTCTGTGTTGTGTTGTTACTCTCTATAATTATTACCATAATTTGCAAATTATCCTTATGTTATTTTTTGTATTATTTGCATGTTTCTATATTGTCTACATATTAAGACGTGTAGCCGATATATGATTTCGAAAATATTGGGGGTTAACCGTTAAAAGGCATAAACTAGTTAATTTTTAGCAATAAACAGTTTGCCGCTAATTAACTGATAGTTTATTAGCTTACTGTCTGTTGATAAAATTGCAGTAAGCGCCTTTTTTACCTATTCAATTGTTGATCAAGGAATGTCTAAACCATAGATAAGAATTCCTTATAATCCATGTATATGGTCTAAACTTTATTACCATGGTATTTCGCACAAATTAAAGCATGAGCATATATATTGATATTTAATAATCTTTCATGGAAAACACGCACATTTAACATGTTTTAATGTAATGCTATGTGAAGTTATACCACAGATTGCAGGAAACTTTCAACACTGCAACATGTTTTCACATAAATTAATCCTCTTATGGTCACGTGTAGAGGTGGTTCCACGTGCTCCATATCCTAACCCATGATCAAAAAGGAACTGAATTTAGTTAAGCGGTTGGTGCGGATTAATTAAAATTTATATTATTCTATATATTATATGTACGCACCATTCACGCAGATGACCACTTTGTTTGAATTAGTTGATTCAGGTACCGTTGCCACTTTTACGGTTAGTACACCGAAATTTCGATTTTCAAAACTTGCTGTAACCTGAAATTTTAACACATCTGAAAATTACATTATAAAAGTTATTATTTATTAGCTGATGAAATTGTTTAATTAGCATTAAAGATTTATAAATTTTACTGAATATTAAATATAAACTCATATATGAATTTAAAAATTTAATTATTAACACATAAAATAACCACAAATTAAATAATAATTATTTATAATTAATTTGTAAAGCTTTTAGCTTACAACTTTATTTGAATTCGCTATTGTTTTCTCATAATAATTAAGAATCAGTGATTCGGTAGAAATGGAATTGTTGGTGAGAGTCTGGCAGAGGTAGTAGTATTTGACATTGTCCATATCACTATTCTCAAGTCCGGTATTGTAAAAATAGTCTGATATCGTAGCTAAATGCTAAAATAAAAAGGAAAATTAATATATAAATGTTGACTGTTTCTCTGTTTCATGTTACAATAATTGTGTAGCCTACCTAGACATAATTTTTGTATAAATTTCAAAAATCAGCTTCTACATTTTTAAATTATAAAAAATTTACCTATTTGTTTAGATTAAATAAACTACACAAATTTCAAAATATTAATTTTACTACAATAGATAAACAGAATATTAAAATGAAAACATAATGAGATTCAGATTCAGAAAGAGAACATTAAATAAATATGAACTATAGTTTAACTGAAAAAACCCATAATAAACTAACGATTTATTAATAATAATACTAAAAATCAATCGTAAATTATCATAGGTTTTAAGTAATAAACAAAATTGCGAATTACTGGCCGTTAAGATTTATATTAAACCGTAAATTAAATTAAATAATAAATATTGATGCAATTTTAAAAATTTATTTCGTATTCACTATTAATGTAAATAATTAAATAAAGTTTTGTCTTGCCTACGTAATATACGAATTAATTTTGTTTTAAATTAAAATGTGTTTCAAATAAAAAAAATTTTTTTTTAAATAGGATGTTTAGATAAAAGTTATATAAAACTTACTTTGTTCATTTGAATATAGTAGTTTGGATGTTCCTAAAACAAAGATAAAAGTATTTGTTACATTTAAAACGCAGTAAAATAACTCTTTAAATTAACGCATATATAATATAATTAATGAAATATATGCGTGAAAGCAATAATTAAGTTATGGAATAAATTAGTCAAACGACAGACAAAGTAAAACCGTTGACAGAAGGACCTTCAAGCCAGTTAAACCGCCAATTAAACCGCGGTCAGAAGGACCTTCCAGCCAGTTTCAATATTGAAAAATATATTTAAATCATAGATTTCATGTTTTCTTGACTTTAACTATTTTCAAAACAATATTAAAATCAATTAAACTCGACAATTTCAACTAAGTTTAATGTCTTTCCATAAATTGTGAACATGAAAAGGACACATATATGCATAAGATATACAAAAACAATTTTGCTCATTTTCATTTTAAAACGTCATTTCTCAGAAATGGGAGTAGTAAAAAATATCACTATATATTCTCCTATAAAAATGCAGTATGACATGGCTTTCCTTTGCTTAGACTATTTATTATAATACTGAACGGGAGAAATTAACTTTATGGTTATATTGGGTAAAAATGGTGCAAATATTATAGTTATGCATCAAAAACGTAATTTTGAATATATCGATAACGATGACCATTGATACGTAAAAGTTTAATTTTTAATAAAGAGGTTTTTCTAATTTAACTTAACCATAGAATTACTCCCCGTGATTCTTATTTATTAATAACTACAGCTGTGAATTTTACAAAATACAAAAATTATAGATTCTATTTTATCACAAAGTTTTACATAATTAATATCTGACCAACATTTAATAAAAAAAATTTTAAAAAGTCTCTAATTGTATCATCAGAATATATTTAGGTTACAATAAGGTAATCACGTACCCCGACTCTCAAGTTGTCAACGAAAGAACTGGCAACAGAGTACCAGATTTCCTGTAGAACTCGAGGTTGAACTGATATTTCTAGACGTCCCGTTAATTGGTCCAACGTGTCCCTCAGGAAAATCAGCAAGCCGTCTACTGACTGAAGTTGAATTTTAAAAATGTCAGAATTTTAAAAATAAATATTATGGTAATATGGTAATAGTCCAGACAAGAACTCAACATTATAATTGCCCATATTACTTCTTAATGGCGGGCATCCATGTTGAATTAGTCACTCATATGGAGACAGAACAATGGTGCTGGTGTTTCAGCGTCAAAATTGTCGATTTTGAAATTAAATAATTAAATTTATCAAAAAATTAGAACATTTATTTGTATGGCACATCTATTATAAAAAATCCAATATACGATCTTAAGATGTCATATACTATTTTTAATACAATAGAGGGGCGGGTCCAGGATTTCAATGAAGGAGGGTCTTAAGTGACTGACGTATGGGTCTTCAACAAAATCTACCATCAGATGCATTTTGCTGACCCAACATTGAAATACGTCATTATAATAAAATTGTGGCCCGAAAAAGGGGGGGCTAGAGCCCCCTGAGCCTCCCCTGGATCCGCCTCTGCAATATGTACAATATTTAATAGTTTATACGTACAAGTGTAAAAAGTGAGGTTAAATTGTGCGGAAGATTTTACAGTTATGGTTACGTGGTTTAATGTCGATGATGAGAACTTAATCTCGAAATCAGTCGAAATTAATTAATTAATTAGTTTAGAAAGTTATTTTTTTAATCCTGCGTCAAGCTATCAGATTGCGTGAATAACGTACATACCATCGGTAACCCTTTGCCGTTCGATATATTATAAACTCTTCCAATGCTTTTGTTGAAAGTCGTAATGACCAGAAACGTTTAAAAAATCCTTTATCTGAAGTATAGATATTTATAACATTTCATTTATGTGATTTTCATTTGTTGTTGTGTAAATATACCTTCCAGTTGTGTTTTTACACAACATTATTTACTATATTTATTATTATAAAAATATTGATTGAACTATAAAATTATTGTAACAGTGTTTTTACTATTTTTAAAACTATGTTTTATATATGATTATTACTGTAATAGCATAAGGAAGTGTTTATTGTAAATGTAATTTTATCTATACGAGGTAGCCAGCTAGATCTCGAAAGAGCCTCTGGGTTTCCATTTTATGTACAACCAAAAATTGTATTTGAAAAAATAAAGTATTATTATTCTTTGACTGCATCATAATATATGCAAGCAACATAGGCATGGTATTTACTTATTCATGGTTTCCTCGAAGCATGATGTTAGCTCTCATTGATGCTCTTTCATTCTCTTGTATTCTTTTGGTAAATCTTCATCTTAATCAGGATAAGTATAAAAAGGTCATACATATTTTCATATAATGTAATAACTTGACAACAAACCAGTAGAAATTGAACATGTGTCCATCGATTTGTTTACAATTTGAATAATTATTTTTCTTTTAATCACTTTGATCGAAGTTGTATATATAAAAACCAGCCAAGGTATTCGCCGATTGAATTGTACGCATAATGATTGCGTTTAGATGAGCTTATGATCACCCGTTTACTCACATGTTTTCCCCAATTTTTCATCCATTTTTATGACTAAGAAAATTATTGTAACTCTTATTCGAGATATGATCATAATCTCTGATTTAAATTTTTTAGAAAAGTTTCATTTGTTGTAGCTTTTTAATCTTAGGAAAATGAACATCGCAATTTGTTTTATTTTAGAGACATTATTATATATACCACTAGTTTTATATGTAGCCATACATATTAAGAGTAAGTATTGATCACTTTCCAAATTGCTTATTGATCCGTTTTGTTACATATTTAAAAGATAAAAGACATTGCCTTAAAAAATAAAATGTTAAGTACATTATAATGTTATGAACTAAAACAAATAAAAAATAATGCACAATATCATTAACTTAAATTAATAAATGCGTCTATCTTAATTTTGTTTAATTATAATGACCTTCTATTGAGAGAAACATAATATTGACAAATATTTTTATAATATTGAATTTCATTGAAAAACAATTAAAAACAATGAAAGATACCCTTTCGCAATAAGATAAAAATATAGTTATAAATTAATTAAATATAATCAATTTAAATCCACATTATTTACATGTACATTCGTTATTGCAACCTTTCATTTATAATATGTTAAATTGAGTTAAACAATCGGCCGCTCAGCTTACTCCTGGTTTCAGGGGATCGTCTTGTGTGAAGCGACTTGTCTCTCGGTGAATATCCCCCTCCAGTAGATGTGCAAGACCCTTTTCAAGGGAGTCCGCGTATTGATGAATATCTTCTTTGGCTTCTTCGACAAGTCTTTAAGTAAACCACATTGATGTAGGCATGCTTTAATAACTGTCTAGATTGAATACACAATGTATATACAAATTACCAATACTGCATTTGATTTGAGCAGTTTACGTATTTCAGTTATCAATCTTTAATAGTATATTTTATCTATATAGTAATAATACCACAACATATTTTGTACCATGTTTATTCTTAAGCGGGCAAACAAGTTGTGAATATCAATTCCAATAATTATGAGGTTAGTCGAATTTTAAGACTCAATATTTTGAAATAAAACAGATGATATTACATTGTAGTCTGTGCACACTATCTTTTTTAACAGTATAGAACGGCTAAAAAATAGTTACAAAAAGCACACACTTGTTCCATCATTTGCAGTGCACAAAGTTTAGATCTGATTAAACTGTCTATACAAAAGTAAAAAATATCATGTTAAAATACAAATAAATTTATTTTTAGCATTTTTATTGAATAATTGGTCACATGAGTTGGCAGCAGGGACGTCAGTTGGAAGCAATGACGTCATTGGGCAGCTGTGGCGTCAGTTAGTAGCAGTGACGACAGTTGGTAGCAGTGATCTTCTATTAATAAACTTTCCTGCTTTGTGGCAAGTTCAAAATCCATGACGTATCTTATAGCCAAATTACCGCTAATACATAACTTAGAAAAATTTTCGTAAAAGTTTGTTAAATTTAATTTTAACGGTTAGGATTCTATGCCTTAAAAAAGTAATATTTTATGTAAAAAATAAAATAAATTTGTGACTTTGAAAAGATGTTAACGTCATTGACTTTAAATCAGTATGACCATTAAACCATTTTTTAGATTGTTAAAAACTCCGATTGGGCCCATCAAATTACTATGTATTATACTAATTGAATTACAGCCGAATAAATAATCTGTGCAGTTTATAACCCTCCCCCTTAAAAGTTAAAACAACGACTTTTTGATTGGCCGTTCTTCTGCTAATTGTATGTTAATCAAATATAGCAATGGATAACTATTTATTACTCTGCAGAATGCATCAACATACGTTTTCATATATTGTATATGTTTCGTTAATTTAAAATCATTAAATTCATACTAAAATCAATTAAAATGCAGTATTACCTGCATATATGTAAATATGGTGGTAAGACGAAAACATTCTATCTTATAAAACTGTATGTTTTTAATGTGAATTTAATGCCTCTATTTATGTACTTCGTTTTATTAATTTATGTTATCGTGATTACGATGAATAGGCGTTTATTTTTAGCAGCATTTAAGATAACACTAATTTTTTAACTCAAAATATGGCATGCTTTATTATAATTTATGCAAAGTGCATTTATATTGCTCTTACGTAATTTTGGACAACGGTTATACTATATAAGCCATCGACGAATTGATTGCTTTATCAAGACTGCAACAATACCTGCGAACAATTGAAAGAAAAAGGAGGATGTGTTCTGCTCCGCTCCTGAAATTAAAATAAAAGTATCGCGAGGGAACTAGGAGAAAAATATGTGTCAAAAGAATAGGGAAGGAAAGAAGTGAAAAAATGGAAAAGAGGAAGGATAATTGAAAAATAATTAAAAATATAAAAGGGGAAAAAACAGATGAAAATTAGGGGATCAAGAAGAATAATTGGGGAAGGAAAAAAATTAAAATTGAAAAGGGTTAAAGGGGAGAAGAAAGTGTTGCGAATTGTCGCTCCTAAACTTTAATAACCGTTCAATTATGACTGCAACTTACTGTCTCATGGTAGAGAGGCACTGATCGGCCAACAGGGGTTCCTCGGCCATAGCTGCCTCCTCGGCCGCCCCCACCCAGCTCATCGTTTTCTCCAGACCCGAGAGGTACTCGCAGGTCCGGTGCAGGTTGTTGAGCGACAGACACAGGCGCACCGTCAGAGCGGCCGTGTCCACCCAGTTGGCCCTCACCTCGGGTGACCTTTTCAGCAGGAATCCGCCGCAGTCTCCGTCAGTAGGCGTCAGCGGAGTGGTTGTGGCGCTTCTAGAGGACTGTGCGGAAAAAGGCCACATAGAAACACACGGACAGTGTTACGAAGAATTTAATTTATCAAAAAATTTGTTATCATATATCAATGAAAAGTGTAGGGAAAAACCCAATTAATTGAGTACGTATATAATACGTATAATAGATATATGTTTTACATTTAGAATTTATATCATTATATAGAATCCATGTAATATATATTTTTAATTACGTAGCTTTTACTCACACCCTCAACTAACAAAAAGTAAACAAATTGTAATATAAATAATGTCTAAACCTATTTCTAACTTGTGAGTTTGTTAAAACGCAGCCAGACTTTTCTATATCGCTTATATTTAATTAGTTCTGATTGATATTTTAAAAACTATTAGTCTTTATTATAGTATTTATATAAATTCGGTGAAATTTTATAATATACAATAGGTATGTAGTTAAGCAGAAAAATTAATTTTGTATAAGTATCGAAAAATTACATGTTCTTAACATGCGTGTTCAAAGGGAGGGGGGACTTCCCTACATTTAGACAAAAAGAGGCAGAAAAAGACAAAAAACGGGTAGATGGACTAAGAAAAGGAAATGAAGGGGGCAGGGGAAAAAAAGTGAGATAGGGATAAAAGTTTGTACCCTCTTAAATCAGAGAATCTGTTTAGGCGTGGTCCTTAATGTGTAACCATCAAAAATAAATTAAACGATATATTTTCGCACGGCAAGATAGAATATAGAAAAATATTTTAAAATTATAGGTCTAAATGTTTATTCACATATTCATTTGCATTGGTTAATGTATACCGACTAAATGACGGACACACTTACTGTAATCCAGCCAACCGTTTCTTAACAAAACAAAGCAATTATATAACAAAGCAAAACGTACATTTAAAATGTAGATGAACATTTAATGAATCAATATTGATATGGATCTTTTCAAGAGTATGATACCCGTGATTGATTTGGTGCGATCAAAACAACTAGGTGAAAAGTAGTAAACTAGATATGTTAACTATCTGTTGGTAAGGTGGTGGTGGTTTTCATTGTTTTACAAACGTCTCCCATTTTTGTCAGCCTTCAATACTTTTCTAAAGATTTCACCAACAATATTTAATGGCGCATATTAAAGCACAATTGAAGCAAATAGTCGTCATCCGAGGTTTTTGTCTACTTCCAGAAAGGGTGACATAAGTTTCATAAATAAAATCCGTAATTATTATTCCACATGATATAATACAGACGCATTGGTGGCTTTCCTGAAGTAACTTTAAGAGAACGTTATTGTCTAGTTAATGACAATGAAAAACATTTTGAACACAATAATTTTATACTATTTGATTCATGAAATACGGATATAATCATTTATATTAACAATTTCTGTTTTTTAACCTTTTGGATATTTATAGGATGTCATTTAAATATTTAAGTATATGATATTTGGCTAATTTTGGGGAAATTTTCAGAAATTGCCTATAAGAGGAGATTTCAATGTCAAGATAGTCTTCAAAATCTTTGTAAATAGTCCAAAATGATTGACAATAAATATATAATCATCTAAACCGGGATTAGTGGCAATATTACAAGAATTGTAACATATTTTGAGCAATATTTTTTGATAAACTACCCTTCAATACCCGTCATTGATGTACTGTAACATGTCGATACCTATGACTGGCTGAAAACCCTTGCAGACTATTGTAACAAGTAACGGTATGTACAGTGAGCGTTACCTGCGGCAGCAATGGGTCACTCATATGTAGCAGACTGCGAGCCATGTCAGGCATGGTAGCGTTCTGCTTGAGCAGCAGCAGCGAGGAGAGGGAGGCCGAGGTCGAGGAGGCAGCCGAGTTTGAGGAGGCCCCCTTGGTCATCTTCCGGAGACAGCGCGACATCCGTTTGTGGATACAGCGGGTGTAGCGAACACTGCCGTCACAGATAAACTAAAAAATCATGAAATATAGTTATAGGTAAGTGTTAATTTACGCCTACAATTTTTGAATTATGTCTTTTGATATATGTAAAGGTTATAAGTAAAGATTAGTGAAAATTAGACCTGAAGTTTTTATTGAACTGAATTAAAAAAAAATTGAAAATTGATACTTTTTATAATTTTTATCAACAAATTGCTTATTATAAATTATTTTGACTTGTATAAATTGATTTCTAGTCGACTTGTGTTTTTAATTTCTCTTAATGATATAATTTTATATTAAATATTAAAATAACTTTTATCCTTAAATGTCATTATTCGCATTTGTCCAGTAGTACCATTAGTACAGTTAAACCCACTAGTCCAGTGGTCCATTTGTCCAATGGTCTTATTAGTCCAGTAGTCCAATTAGTCCAGTGGTCTTATTAGTCCAGTGGTCTCATTAGTCCAGTGGTTCCATTAGTCCAGTGGTCCATTAGTCCAGTGGTCTCATTAGTCCAGTGGTCTCATTATTCCAGTGGTCTGATTTGTCCAGTGGTCCATTAGTCCAGTGGTCCATTAGTCCAGTGGTCCATTAGTCCAGTGGTCCATTAGTCCAGTGGTCCA
>JAUZND010034693.1:9064-22217 GCA_034780555.1 Coelogynopora nodosa
TGGTGTTAAGTTGGTGTTAAGTTGGTGTTAAGTTGGTGTTAAGTTGGTGTTAAGTTGGTGTTAAGTTGGTGTTAAGTTGGTGTTAAGTCGGTGTTAAGTTGGTGTTAAGTTGGTGTTAACTCGGTTTTAAATTGGTGTTTCAAATCCTTTGCAGATTTATTGAAATAGATTAAACACTAACACTGCTGCTTAAAACCGTACATATTTCAATTCCCATTTCGAACTCCCTTTGCCCTCTTGTGTTATTTTCCAATTACAGATTTTAAACTGTAAGCCTTTGGTCGGAGAAATATCCACTCCTCCTGGTATACATTGATCAGTATGTAAGGAAACTAAATAGAAAATTCAATTAAATCAATCAATAAATCAATCAATGATAATCGATACATCAGTATGTAAGGAAACTAAATTAAAATTCAATTAAATCAATCAATAAATCAATCAATGATAATCGATAATTGTGTTACCTTATTTTCAAGTAGAATAAAAGTTAAAATATAGGAGTAGAATTAATAGCCATCTCGAAACAGTAAATGTTGACAAATAACTACAAACAAATAACTAACACTATAACACCATTAACATGTTTCAACAGAAAACATAGCCAGCCTTACCCATGCGTAGGCAACATTATTATTATAAACAAATTATGACCTAATTTTTGTGCTAACCATATTTTTACGACGGAACCTATACATCTGATCCATAATCTAATTTTGATCAGCATTACTTACAGTCCGCTATCAAACCTTTTCATAGTAGTATAATTGTATTTCTAACAAACAATATCTACGTTTTTTTGTATCTCTATATAGTATATATATAGTTTCAATGAAGAATTCGATTTACATATAAATATAGATCGATATATTGAAGAATTAATTAATAGTTATTTACGGAATTGCTTGCAAAATTTGCATCTATTGCATTCTACGAGATTATTATTTTAATACACTACGAGGTCGAAATATAATAGCTTTTATCATTATTCAAGTTGAAAGCAATTATGATGTAAATGTTGTGCAAGATGTTTAAAGAATATGTTTTTGCGGTACATTTTGGTTTAAGGATCTAATATTGTATGAGAACCTCAATTGTCTCTTTTTAATTTGCTTATAATGTGGAGTCATAAGTTTATCAACATTAATATTATTGATTAATTGTTTAGGTTTATCATATAATAATAATCAATAATATTAATGTCAGTTAACCTAGGAATCCACATTGTAAGCAAATATATATATTTATGTCATGAAAATAGTTAAATTTATATAATCTATTAAAATTATTTAAAGAGGCTTTGATTTATTTATAGCATGGATTCCATAGCTAACATGGACATAATACAGCCCCAAACTCTGCTCAACACAAAAAACTATATGACAACCAATGGCCTTTATGGATACCATGCGCCTAAACTGGTTCGTATGGGTCAACATAAAAATAAACTAAATAACCAACTGGTCGGAATCATAACAGAATACAATAAATCTTGTGCTGCTGGATCAAATTCTGGAGAGGCGGCAATATCAGTAGCCGGAGGACCTGAATTACCATCATGCTGTGACTCTGCCGGAAATTTACAGGAAAGACGTAAAAGTCTGCTACCGAGAAAGTTTGGTCTCATAGATACGATTGGAAATCCAACATATCTTAGCAGACCGATTACAACAAATGGCTTCTACGGGTTTGATGTGAAAAAGGCGATCATGGATGAGGAGTATAAAAAGTTCCAACAAGGTGTTGCAATAACGAAAACATGTAATGAACCATCAGTAATGCCCAAAACATCGCAAGTAGAATCAAAGAATAATCAAAAGTGGCCACAACGAAGTAATGCGTCTGACATAGAACCAATTTGTGTACCAGACGAGGACAATAAGGAGACGAACATGTTGCCCAACATTAGGAAAGTCTCTTCTGGCTTACGAAAAAGTTTTAAGAAAACAGTGCCAATTTGTATTTATGAAACTGATACGGAAAATCAAGTCTATGGATTTGAAGTAAAAAAGAATCTAAAAAAGGAAAAAGATACAAAAACTAAAAAAGAAAAGTCAATTTCCATGAAGAGTCAAAAGCCTAAACTGTAATAAATAAAATGTCAACGTTTTGTTTCAGGATTTAATTTATCTGTTTTAGTATTGTATACTTTTATAATTATGTACTTTGTATATTTGATGCATCCGTCAAATAGTCAAATATGAAAGGCCTATTATTTGCATACAAACTAAATAAAACAATATATTTAATCACAATTTGACTACTAAACATAGCAGAATGGTTTGTTTATGGGATCAATTGTATTATTGTACATATAAATATTACGTCAACTTTTTAATTATTTTAAATCCTATACGATTTTTTCCAAAATTGATAACATGTATTCTTTAAAAATACAAAACATTAAAATTTAATTAATTAATTTTGGCCAGTGTATACTTTATACTTATGATCACATGTTCGTTGATACACAAAAGTGATTTAAAGTTATTTATAGGATTGAAAAATATATATTATAGTAGCAATTTATTAAATAACAATCAACGAAATTGATGGAATAAAAAACGTTGATAACTATATAAAAACTTTAGTTACAATATTCGTCCCTTTTATTATATGCTAGCACAACACACGAAAACTTTGCTCGATAAAGCTAAACACACACATTATAACAAACTCAGACCTTTGCTAATCGTTTGTTGTGTTTAATAATTATGGCGGACCAAAGGGTTCAGTGTGGAAACGAGGTCTGCAAGGTTTACCTCGAGGTTTGCAAGGTTATGCCTCGAGGTTTGCAAGGTTATGCCTCGAGGTTTGCAAGGTATACCTCGTTTAAATTGTAAATCTTAGAGATGTCAACGAAGAACGAAGAGGTGCATGTTTCGAAATGTTCTAAAATATAAATAAAGTGTGTGAGCAATTTGAAACAATTCCAAACAATGTCTTAAATGCTTGTTCTATATTCTAACCCAATATAGTTGAAATCTACATCAATTTCTATACTATTTAATTAGCGAACAATAATGCAATAGTTAGCATTACTGTCCACTAATTAATATAAGAAAATACAATAAATAAAAAACCGCATTATTGTCCGCTAGAAACACTTAGATATAATATACTTAACAAACTATAAAAATTACATCTAATAACCTTCTTTAACAAAGCAAGCGTAACAATATGTTGACCTAAATCTAATAATTTGTGTACTTGAATGTTCCACTAGGAGTGTATGTAGATTAAAGAAATCAAATATATCATATCAAACTAAAGCAGAAAGACATTTCGTTTTTAGTATATAGGTTGATGTTTGATATCGGTGTTGGATTCGTGGTTGTAGTTGTGGTTCAGGCGGTATCCTTGTCAGAGGAGCCGAAGACCCCGCAGATACGAGGCCACCGCCACGGAGTCCTCCGCCAATACGGCCAAGGGAGGTCTCCCCGTCCCGAACACTCGCAGCTTATGTTGGATTCGTTGACAGACACCGTCATTGTTTTCGTTTCCAAAATGCACAAAGAGTGATGTGTCGACTCGGCTTGAGGAATGATCCAGGAACGCTGTCTGTTGGGACAATTTCACACATTTGAGTTTGAGCAACGTGAATGCAACTGCTTAAATCATGGGATTCTTTCATTTTCTAGATAGTGCTACTCTTTTCAAATAACGCTGCACTGAATCATTACTTATAATTGAACATGTTTACATATTGTTTTGCTTGATCGTTAGTGCGTTTATTTTTCACTACCTCCTCTAGTCTAGGGCAATTTACTTCACAATATCTTCGTTTAGGTCCGGATAAAGAGGGAAAATATCGCCAAAATCTGCGGTTTTGAGCATTTGCTATTTGAGCATTAGTTAGACCTGTAAATTGATCAAATAACATGTTATAATCTGTATCATTACTGGTGAGTAATTCAAGGAACGAGATATCATCAGTGTTTATTCCGCACATCATTAATTGCGTATAATTTTACTTAAATTCAGTATGATATTGATTCTATACTGATAGTTGATGAAATGACTACATGCAATTTTGAATATTGATATAGATTATTCAATATATTTATATTTTATTATAACTATTTTGGGTTAGAATATGAATAATATCCCCTTTTATCGGACATAAATGCCAATATCCTCGGACGCTTTGTCCATTAAAATTGGATACTATTCTTACTATTGTTCTATTCCTGCCAAATAATAAATTGTTTTATTTGATATCCATCAGAAAGTTTTTAATCAATTATTTCAACATTTTATTTAGTCAACATTTAAAACACTTGATGCCACGAAAGTGTAAACAATAATAAATTATTCATTGATTTCTGCAATCTATCATTTTTCTATTCAATTAAAGATCCAATAATTATCTATTATAAATAAGTAAATATTTATCATTTTATTAGTAATAATAAAATATTGTTTAAATCATAGTTTAATCTTCGCTTATCATTTATTGTGATCTACATATTATATAATACTGTTTTTATACGTATTTCAAATAAAATCATGGTTCATTATTTATTTTAAATTTATTTCATAATTTAATTTGAAATGAAAAAGGCTTAGTTATTTAAAACGCTTTTTTAAAATATGCCCAACCACATGGTTAATAGTTTTACAACAACAAAATATCATTAAAAGTATATTTTCATGCAAATACTTGATAATAGAACATATTATATTCTTTTCTTACATAGTATTATTTTTGCAGCACAGCTGTCTCAGAATTGATCGTTGCGTTAGCTATCCTTCAACTTGTGCCATTTGAGTATATATATATATATATATTAACATGTTTTTGTCACTGGCTCACGGGAGTAAAAAGCTACTAATACTGTCTTTTTGAGAATAAGCGCATGGCTCATATAATAATAAATTTACTCTCGCCCTCCATGTGTTGCCAATAACATATTGCGTAGATCTTATGTCACGTATTATACTCTATCAATCATTGAAATTAATCAATAATATCTATTTACTGTTAATTTAAAATATTTTGCCATATGGTGAACAATTTTCTTGTCATAATGTGCAGAACAAACCAATTAGTGCCTTATAATCTTATGAACGTTTGTGACATTTTTGCTAACTTCGTATGTTCAATTAATCCACTAAAAACCATAACTTATTGCATCATTTCGAGGAATTGTTGTGAATGGGGTGATTGATATCCTTCACTGTATATAGCAAAAAATGATCGAAAACATGTTTTGCAATAGACACTTAAGTCGTCTCCTTGTTTTGTGCAGTTTTACATTGATATATTTATCACCATTTGTTAGCCTTGAAATCTGCAACCGGGCTAAAACAGTCAAGGATTACACCATTGATGTCCTGCAGCTTCCAAAGAATCAAATCTTTAAGTTTTTGGGCGAAGTCAGTGTTCCTGGTGGTAAATCGACCGAGGTTGAAGAATGCCGAAAACTTTGTTGTGAGAATGGTAAGCTGCATATGGTATACAAAGATATTTACATCGGTCAATATTATATTCTCTTCTAAAAAATACAAGTAAACACTTTATATTTAGCATTTATAAGTAATAAAGTTATCAAAAATTTCGTTTTGTACTTAATTAGTTTATAAAGTATTGGAGCCATGCATGACTAGAATTAGCAGTTGTGAAAAAGATTTGAATAAATCATGCACAGGTAGTTAAACTTGCTATAAATTCTGTGATTTTTGTGGGACCAACGGTTTATTTTGTATTGTGCATGCATGTTCAGTTTAGAATTGCAGAATAATTAGCCAAAATATGCAATAACGGGTGCAGGGGGCAGTGGCTATTGGTTTTACTAATATGACACAATTCAATTACCAAATTGTTTTTTAAAAATAACACATAAAACTATAAGGAATTTAACGTAAAAATGTCCATAAATGCAATTGCACACATGACTCGTTTATTTAACAGGTTAATATGTATTACTGGTTACAAGTTTGTCACTATACTTGCCATACCATTCCATAAATAATAATTTATAAATGATAATATGGTACAAATATAATTATCACTGTATAATTATTAGAGTTAAATAAGTATTTTGTAAATTGAAAATACATAAGAGCTTTAAAATCAATTGATATTGAGCACAGACACCAAGCCGCACTGGCTCATGGTGCCATTGTGCCATGGTACTGGCGCCCCCCCTTGAATCCCCAAGTCACCTGCTTAGCGTAAATGTACACATTATATAGGTACATCATTGTTGTTTATTCCCCCCACCCCCTTCTGGGTCTAAATGGCATACCTATAGCCCTAAAATGAGTACCTGTCTCCGGATCTAATGGGTTTGATTCCCAGCTATATCTGCATCTGAGTGTGAACTACAGCAGACCTCACAGTCCCTCCTCCTCCTCCCCCAGACGGCTGTACGGCGGCAGTGCTCGGTCACGGTCGAAATGCCTTCTGCAACCTCTTCACGTGCATTCCGGTGCAGAACTGCACTTTGGCCCCGGCGCCTGGTATGGCGGTCATTCTTGTGCCATCAAACGAGAACAAGAATTCCCCGTCGGCGGCTATTTCCGGCGGTGGCTCGGCGACAGAGGATGCTACAGCTTCAGTCGTTCCAGGTGGGGGTGTTCCGTCAGCACAGTAAACTATAATATGTGTTAATAAATTATTGTGTTTTCGGAATAATTAGACTATACACTTTTCAATGAGTATATTTCAAGTAATTACTTATTTAATGTCAGTATAATAGGTTTATGATCAACAAAATGTCTATTTTGATAAAAGTAAACAGTTTGTAATTAAACTGCTGTTGCTTTTCGATAATATATATACAATATATGTAAATACGATCCTTTGTTTTGTAAGATTACCCCACATGTGTCATTTTGTGAATGTAATATTTTACGTAATAGTTCTGAAATAGGGCATATATAGACCGCAGGAAAATGTATTGAGTATGCCTAACACACAACCGAAAAGGAAATAACCTAAAAAATAAAATACAAATGACAGGTTAGGTCCACAAGTGTACATAAATATTTTCATACAAAAGAAACCGTTTTGGTAGTTTTATAAATTTCTGGAATTCACATATTTTTATTCACGTTGTCATCTATTTACATCTATTAATAAATGGAATACAAATGACAGGTATTCGTAAATATGATTGTTTGATATAAAATAACTATTTAATGAATGAACTAAATAATGTAACGCCTTGCTGCAGTACGTGGTGCATACAATAAGAATAATTATATTCAAGTTTTACATAATATCAATCGTATATAGTAATAGATAGGATTTCACATTAATTAAAGAAGAATATGTTCATATCAATTTCAAGAAAAAATTGACAATCAAAACCAAAGCAGTAGACTTCCGGTAAACCCATTCCACTAATTGTGCTGTAAGGGCCGGTTAACCATAGAGAAAGGATAATTATAGAGATATAGTTCACGTATTGTTTCACTCGATATTAGACTTCTTGCAATGGTTAAATGTATTGTATTTGACCGGTAAAAAGGGTGTCTATCCAGATTTTGCTGTTCATAATATAAAAAGTAGAACTACCATTTTTTGAACATTATTATAATATTTTGGAAATAATAATTCATTATTTTAAATGCACTCTGACACTTGTTTATATTTTTTTATCTTATATTTAGATATACAACAATCTTTTATCTGTTTTAAAAGTGTATAAATTTAGAATATTTGATTGAACGATTACTTAAGGTACAATTTAATGGTAATATAGCACTACGTTACTTGTTATCGATTTCTTTTCCTCGAGTCAATTTCGAGTCAATTGCTCCTATATTTGGCTACATTCTACTACATTCGGAAACATTATAATATCTTTCATTATGTCATTTTAGTACAGCGTATATAATACTAGTAAAAATAATACAGTATAATTAGAACATACAATACAAATAGAACATTTCTTACACTAGACAAATTTCTATTCAATATTGATTGTTCAGGATTATTAGAATAAAAATGACAACAGATATAAAACATGCACTATTTCAAATAAATTGTCATCCTATTAAAAATGTTCTTATATGGATGTTAAATTTGGGTTGAAAGTGGTTTTTGTAATAATCGTTCATTGATATATTTTTATGATGTTGAGCGTTATTTTGTTTTTTATTTATATTATTAAAGTTTACATCATTTCGCTTAACTTACAATTGCAAATGTATGTTATATTTAATTGAATATGTTGTTTAATTAACACATACGGACGAGTTTTATGTGATTTTAGAAATATATTGTGGGTTAAGTGGATATAATATTTACAAGAATTGCAATGCACATTTTTAGATCATTTCATAGAATTATAATCAACTGTCAGTTCCATTTTTATCTACCCAAAAGATTTCCTTTGTTCAAATTTAATTAAAATATTTAATAACTTTAATTCGACAATTAATGGTTTACAATGCAATTCTTGAATTCGTTCTTCTGGAATTTTTCAAAGCTGATCGGATTTTTCACTAATCTGATTAAAAAGAGAGTAACATGTTTAATAAGTAATAGAATAAAAATATAGTAGTAAACGATTTCATAAACATTAGTGACTCTTTCTACTAGAGCTAACTTTAGAAAAATCTTACAACAGCATTAAAACACCTCTATTAAATAATTAATAAATAATTTAAATTATTAATTAAATTAATAAATTTAATGAATTCGATCAACGCGACCGTAATTTAAACAATTAACAACTTTATAAAACCAGTTGTTTCGTAGAATCAATATAACAGGATACTTCTCAAATTTCAAAAATTTTTCTCCACAGATCTTCGTGAAAAATTCCCTAATCACTTACTGAATTTTTTTATTGCATCGCATAAACTAAAGACCTTTAAAATTTATATTGATTTTTATTTCACATTTAACATGCTGACACACAAAACAGTGGAAACTTCTCCAGGTTCGCCAAATGTAACTGCTGCTCTAGTTGCAAATGTCACTGTCTCCAAAGTGGATCAGTTATCGACCAACAATGATGCTGAAAAGGAGGAACAAGATAAAAAGAACCATCAAAAAGCCGCCACTAAATCATGGCCACAACCTGGATCAACAGCGTCATTAGATGAGGGATCTCTTGTGAATGATAATTATACCACTCAGCTCCAAAACGAAACTGAAACACCGGTTACGCAATCCTGGCCTCCGCAGGGGTCCACAGTTAAGTCAATGAATGCAACTAGCGCAACCTCTGACGTCACTACACCTGTAGCCAATGAGAATGCAACAACAAAATCGATGACGTCCCACCCCGGTGAAAAGGTGACTCAAAAACAAATACAGTCAACTAAGAAGTCAAATGTAACGATTCATCCGCCGAAAAAAATTTCAACTTCGAAGAGTTTTGGTAATTCACCGGGGCTTACGGATATAGCATTATTTTTTGGTGATAGTTACAGTGTTTTCTTTTATTTGGCACAGCGTAGTTAATTATATATATATATATATAATTGTATGGCATTAATGCTTCTAATGAATTTTATTTCTCCTTTAATTAATTTAATTTTTGTT
The DNA here is from genome assembly GCA_034780555.1 of Coelogynopora nodosa. Taxonomy (NCBI): domain Eukaryota; kingdom Metazoa; phylum Platyhelminthes; order Proseriata; family Coelogynoporidae; genus Coelogynopora; species Coelogynopora nodosa. The sequence goes on from JAUZND010034693.1 coordinate 18,570, forward strand.
CCGTTTTTTAAAGCTATTTATTTTTATAACTTTTTTTTCCTACTTTGATGCAATGGTTTTCGTTTTACTTTTCTTTAAGAGTTCAATATGGTATGTTGTCTTGTTTGTTATGAATTTTCACTGTGTATGGACTCTATAATTGGGACAAATTATAGATGTGACAACCCTTCAGACATTCGGAATTAAAGTTGGGTGAAAGAACACATTTTAGGAGGATGACGTTTAATATGCTTTCTGTATTCCATTCTGTGTATTCTTAATTTTATGTGTGTTTTTGATGCATTTTAAATAAGGGAAAGTTACAAGAAATTATCAATTTAATTATTTATTATTATTATTGGTATAGCATGACTAAAGTGTAATATCTCTAATTTTATTATTTATAACTTCAATAAAAAAAAAGTGTTGAACGTATACTTTAATTTTTAAGCTGCACGTAACATGATTAAGTATTTTCTGAAAGTGTATATATATTAATTCTAATATGTAAATACTAATCAATGAAACATTTTATGTATATGTGAATGAATTAAAAAAAATATTTTGCAATCCATGATTATATTCTGAAAATCAATATATTCCACATACGTACTTAGAAAACGAAGACTTTAGAATAGTTCGAAGTATGTAAAAAGGTTATAATATTGAGTACTATAGTTAATATTGTGCATTTTTAACATATATATAATAATAGTTTCATTCGTTTATTTCCAATTTTTAATAAAAATTGTTATCAACCAACATCTTAATTGTTCCATATTTCAGCTACACCCAAGCCGAATACCTTGCCGGCCAAAAAGGCGACACCACCAGACGCCTCTGCTGCACCTGTGCCGCCCATCCACCCCGTCATCAATAGCAGACAATCGAAGCAGTCAGCAGTAGACAGCAACAACAACAACAACAACAACATTGGTGCCGTCCTGTCTACCCGAAGCACGGCAAACACCGCCGCTCTGGTCTCAATACTCTGCATCGGGGTCATCTTTGTAGCCGTAGTCGGCGTTATTGGCGGGAAACGCTGCTACGAGAGCTGGCAACGGCGTCAGTACACCCCTGTTGACTCTCTGGTAGACGGGATGTACAAGTAGAAGAAGACAGCTCCAGCAACTGTATATATACATATTATGAGCATGACTCAGTCATGAAATAAAACCTATGCTTTTCTCTCTGCAAAACAAGTTAAAAAAAGTGTGCGTTGATAGTTGGTTTTGGAATAAATTTCCCCCGCGCTGATTAAATGTAACCCGGATTTTTTTTGTCGGTTTATATATATACATATATATATGAATAGTATATATATTTTTATGATCAAACAATTTATATTTAAAATACATTAACTAGTTAAAAAATGAATAACTTAAATTGTGATCAGTAATATTGTCACTGGTTCCGAATCCATTTATAAGTAAAATAGAGGGGATTTACGTTTCTAAAATCGACTAATTACATCAGTTATATTCCATTTTCATTATTATATTATATATATAGATTACCACGACAGTCTAAACATCTTTAATACCTTATTTAATTGATTTTCTGTTCACTGTTTTGAGAAAGGCGATTTTTATAACAATAATTGAGTAAAGTATATAATGTGAATTATTTCAAATTGTTGTGACATTTTGTATTGTGAACATAATTTAATCTGAGGTGCATTTTTGTTGGGTTCATTTTGTCCTACACATAGAAAATGAACAGAAAAACGTATGCGAAACAACAACCACAGTGATTCAATGATGATTTACACAGATCGTATAAACTCTATAAATTAAATGTTAAAATAAAGGTTATGGTATGATTCACCTTCCTTATCACAATGTAGCATTTTCTTTACTACGTACCACTGTCGCAAGTATAGAGCATATAGGGTGTCTCAAAAGTTTTCAAATATATATTAGTATGTTATATATTCACTTAAATTTTTGGAACACACTGACTACCACTTTTATTATTAAACGTATCTTTTTTAAAGCCAATTATTTTGTTTTTGTTAATAATACTTGAATGCAAATTAGCTTGTACTGTTAAATTATTTAGCTTTTGAAGCATGTCGAACTTTTAGGCAGTTACTATAAATCTGTTTTTTATCTATATATATATAATTATGCTGTTCTAATGTTTAAAAATGTAACACAAAATAAATACAGTAGAAACATCAATTAAAAAGAACGTATTTTTACATAACAATAAAATTTTTGTGAAATATACGATAGTAGGCAGATATTTATTAATTTCTTAAATTCTTATTTAAAATGTAACGTAAATAATTTTTAAGCGTGCTGATACTTTTGTATATTTTCTAATATAATCAATATAATTAGAAGTATGTACACGGATTTACTTTGTTTCAATTTTTAAATATAACGTTTAATATTGTTAAATTACCGTCAAATTAATTTAAGACAATAACGAAAAGTTTTTTAAAACAACGTAGTAAAAATATAAACAAATTTCTACGAATTTTATTAAATGTATTTCTGTGATGTTTTTTATTAGATCGGTGAAATTAATATTTATGTCATCTTTAATTGTGAACTTTCTGTTGTAAAAATACAATAATTGTATTATTATGTTACTTAACTAAATGGAATAATTTCCAACAGTGTAATAATGAATTAATTGAATGTTTCATAAAATGACCAAAACCATTTATTTTCATCTATTTGAGATATACTCCATAACTACAGATATTTAATTAAATTGAATTAATATTCTTTAATTTTTCTGTATTTACCAACAAATGCTGAATGGAATAAATGATTTAATGGATGACAAATTAAAGATTTAATTAGGCCAAAATTGTACTCCAGAACAGTTCATAGTCGCTGTTTGGCTGGGGTAAGGGGGGAGGGGGTATACTGCTGCAGAATCGAACATTCCTATACTAGTTACGCTAAACATAATGACTTGTTTTTAATGATTTATAATAATACCAATTATCGTTTTAATTGTTTTTTGTATTTATTGTACTCTTATACAGTTTTTTATTAATACATTCTGCCATGTTGTATTTCAAATAGGAAACATATCCTTCCAAAATATACACCAGTAAATCAATATCTTGTCTAGATTGTTTAAATCCCTTTATACGGTGATGTGGATAACAATGGTATCATATTGGCATATATACAGTGGAAATTGTCATTAAATTTAAAATAAATAAATTATAAAATGACATGTTTTGGTTGGTTCTATATAATAATACTAATTGTATTAACAATTAAAATATTATCTATTTTGTTAATGACATATTGTTATAATTTATTAATAGCAATAACAAAAAATTATGAATTAAATAATTCATCATTAAATATTATTATTTCAATTGAAATAATGCGTGCCCGATATAAATAATGTATTGAGAATTAATATTGTTTGAAATATTATTAACAAATCCCTGTCAAATCCCTGTTATTAGAAAAGTTATAGATCAATAATAATATATTTTCATATTATACTTATAAATATATCATGATTATCTATAATAACCCCAAAATAATCGAGGAATTATTTTTCAACAATTTAACATATTTTTTTTACATATTTTTTATTAACATATATTTAACATAGTTCTGGGAAAAGAACTTTCCCGGATAAAACAAAATCGATACAAAAGTTCGAATCCTGAAACGTACAAGAACGGTA
>JAUZND010034704.1:0-22211 GCA_034780555.1 Coelogynopora nodosa
TTTCTAAATAATTGGGGGGGTGGGGCGGCAAATTGTAAAATTTTTGCCCCCCCCCCCCCCCCTCCCCCCACTTTTATATCCTTCCGGAGGCCTTTAAGTTCGATAATTTCATACATTTTCTAATAATTCAAAATATGTCGTGTAATTTAACGATATCTTATAACTCTTTACATTCTTAATGTATTAAGTTATAATTGTGATAAATAAGCTAATGTGAGATGTAATTTTCTTAATATACTAATAATAAATATTATACTATTTATAGTAGTATATAAATATAAACAATATAGAAAAGTGTCAAAATCAACCAACAATATAAATTTGTTTTGATTAATTTTTTTTCAATTACATTATTTATTAAATTTTCACCGTTTAGAACATTCAAGAAATTTGCAAAAGGATAGTTTTTAATTTAAAGCTTAGATCAATTCAGAATAAATTATCCTTAAAAATTAAACAAATGTTAAATTCAGTTTATAAAGATATAATAAATTTTTTTCAAATTTAGTTTGTTAATTTTAATTGATTTAAATTGACATTTTTATTTTTAATAAGTTTACTGTTTAACTGATTTATTCACTTATGAATATTATATTATGAAAACCTCGTGTTTTGTTTGTTATCAGTTATTCAATTGCATCAGTAAAATCTATATGATTATGAAAAAACTTTCTATAACCTTTATATATATAGAGTAGTTTATTGTATTAAATAATGTATACGTGGCGTATATATAGACAAATGTTAGATCAACATTCAACTCTACTTCTTAATACCACAATTGTTAATAATATATAACTGGAAATTACACAAAAGCTTCAGAAACTCAAATTCTCAAATGTTTCTCTGTTGAATTAAAATTCATATTTTGTATTATTCTACATTTCCTTTGATTATGATGCAACAAAAATTACTAAGTTCAACCATTTATATTTGAATTAAATAACCATAATAAAACTCATATTAACTACACACTATTACTAGATGTAAATATCCAGTTCAATAAATAAATAATTTGGTTCCTATTTCAAAAATATATATATATATATTAATAAGAAAGTTGGTTAGTTTCGCATTATCGCCAAAGATTTTAACGTTAACATAATTGTAAAAAATTATGTAATAAACTTATATTATTATGATGAGGTTCATTTGCATTTGTAAGAAAAAGTTTGAATATTAAAATCGTCGATAAATTTAATGAGTCAACGCCCCACCCCCACACAACAAATTCCTGAGAATTTTCGTAGATGTCTGTTGTGCCTTTTTTCAGACGGAACCTTTCCAATACAGTACGCATTATATTAAATAATATACCTATACGGTGTAACACTAGAGTGAAAGAATATTTGCTCACAAAGAATGCTTATTGTTCTCGTGACATTTTGGAACACTCTATATCACTTAATTTGTTGTACTCCATAATATATAAACTTCCAGGTAAAACAACCCAATGTAGAGGTCTAAATAAGAGGACAAGAAATCCGCCTGGAAAAATGACAGATTTCGCAGTAATGTTTTAATGAGAATATTTTTATATAAAATAAGTATATCTTATATAATATATAATGTTTAGTTTTACCAAATTGATGTTTAACAACAATAAATGGCGAATAAATAATAACTAAATGGCAACAATAAATGTCGAATAGAAACTGATGATATACTTTATATTATTGATCAAAATAGAAATAACCTATTTATTATCATTGAAAAATATTTAGAATTATATATATATATATATATCTTTTCAGATGAATAGTTCTATAAAAATAAGCAAAATAATGTAAAAAAACACATCTAAGTTTTATTGAGTGTCTTAAATTTATTAATAATTCTTTAATAATTAATATAATAACTAGGAAATTTTATTATTCAGTTCATTTAATTTTAATACAATATATGTTTTAATATAAATATATATAATTCAATTTTAATCTATAATTTATACTTCTCTGAATTGTTCTCTAACATTTTCTAAAATTTAATACCTAACTAAATCAAGCATTTCATTTCATTTCATTTCATTACATTGAAATAGAATATAACATAATATAAAAAAATAAAAATAAAATTTTATTTTATTTTATTATAGATATTATTTAATTTAATATTTTTAATAATTGATATTATTCAAATGAAATATTATATTAATTATAATGTTTATACTGTGCTGTGTATTCAGATTTTTTTACAGTTTTTAAAAAAGTATGATAGTGTAGAAGTTGATTGGCAAAAGGTTAATTTACTAGATATATATATGTATATATATGGTCATATACATTGTTAATATATATTATATTTATAAATATTGTTAAATATTAAACGGATACTAATTATACAAATTCCACAGCCGACAGTTGATGGTGATGACCCCGATGATGCCCCATGTTTATATATTTCATATTATAAAAATATTATTATATTCTACATGTAAGATTATTATATGTATTTTATATTTTGTGGGTGTGTCTTGGGTAAGTATTGATCGATTTTACAACAAGGTTGCAGTATAAGCGGTAAATATATCGATTTTCCCTATTTTGATCCGTAATATATACATTCTTCTGAGCCTATGGCTTACTTGTCTATAATTTATTTCTTTTACAAACAAACGCGCCGCCACGTAAATAAAAGAGACAGAATAGTATGAGGTTTTGGACAACATACAACTAAATTTTCGTTTTTTACCACCATAGAAATATACGGAATATATTATTCTTTGCTAATATTGTATAATAGGATAGGGGCTCACTGTATACATTATAATGTAAGGAGCGACTTCTCAGAATTATTCTTTTAAAATATAATAATATATTGAGCAATTGTATAATACTGACTGTGCAGTATGGACAGATGCAATGCTATATAGTTGACTAGCTCAGCTTTTCTTTCAATTCAGTGTAATGGTACGGTAGCGATGTCTATAACAACGCGGGTAATGTCTGCCTCAGTACAATATACTATACATATATGAAGGTAAACGGGGTGGTGGTACGTGTTACCAATAACTACGTACCTATTGTATATTACCTATAGGGTATAATAGTGATAATTGACGAGCTAGCACCCCCAGAACCTCTGTATAGTACTAGATACTTCTTTAGCTCTGTACAATTTATCGACATCTATTGTCTGTTATCTAATATAATAATCATATATAATAACTACTATTATGGTATCTCAATGAGGCATTAATAAAACATTTAGAATTACGACATGCGTACCCTATATTCTGATTACAGAATATATCTACAAGTCTACTTTTCTGAAAAAGTTTATGAGAAAAAACTTAATTTAAAATTTAATATAAATAATGTTAAATTGATTACGATTAAAGGGAGTTATAGTTATATAATAAAATTATATTTGTAAAAGATGAATGGTTAATATTCAATATACTAAAATATTTATTATTGTTATGTATATACGTACATAAAACTTTTATGTATATTTATGTTGGAAAGATCAGATTTAGACATTTATTCTACATAGTAATATATTTTGTATTTTCATTAGAAAATTCTTTTAAAAAATTAGACAATACAGTATTTTTATCAGTATTATGCTAGGTAATAATGACGGGGAGTGGATGTGGCCTCCTCCCCATCTCCCTCCCATAACTATATACTACACATTGTTGTTCACTCTTACAGTTTAATTAAATCGTGCAGAACTATACATAAACAACCTCCTTTTAAATAAAATGTAAGAAGATGATTTTGCTTTTACTATATAGGTTTACTGAAATGTTTGTAATGTTCTAACATTTTCTAAATTGTGTTTATCACTGTCTACTAACTATTATTGTTGCCACATTTTTTGTGCTATTTTCTGTTTCGGTTATTAACCAGACAATAGCTTTTCAATTATACGAAGTTTTAAATAATTATTTAAAAGGAACTTTTTATTGGAAAGACAAAAATAAAATAAAACAAAACGATCAGATCAAATATATATACTGTATAAGTAAAATACATATATTATCACCAGAACTTTCTGCAAGATGAAAAAAAACTTTTTGAAGTGGTAGCTATAACAAGCTAAACTTTGAAAATTAAAAATTAATTTTAACTAACTCTACATACGTCTCGTTCAAAAACACTGAGTTCATAATAATATTCAACAATCAGAAGAAGTAAAATAATCAAACGGGTAATATTAACGATATCAACAAAGACAAACAAACTGGGAAAGGCTAAATTGACGAACGTTATAAATAGATATTTTGCACATAGCTCATCCGTTTAAATAATGTATAACTCTAGATAGAAAATGGTTCTATAATATAATAGTCTATATACACCTTAATAAACTTCATTAAACATTAATAAACCTCAATACACCTCAATACACCTCATGCACCCTAATAAAGTATATTTTAATAATTATAATATATCTTGTAAAATAAATATATATTACAGTATTGAGGCATGTATACTATGATGATTCTATAATTTGTACTAAATCGCCAATCTGGGAAATATATTTTTAAATGCAATATAATCGCAATCAGAACTAGCTGACTTGATGAGTATCTTAACTGACTTGATGAGTATCTTAGCTGACTTGGTGAGTATCTTATAAGCTGACTTGATGAGTATCTTAACTGACTTGATGAGTATCTTAGCTGACTTGATGAGTATCTTAGCTGACTTGATGAGTATCTTAGCTGACTTGATGAGTATCTTGACAGACTCTATGAGTATCTTAACAGACTCTACGAGTGTCTTAAATGACTTGGTGAGTATCTTAATTGACTTGAGAAGCATCTTAATTGACTTGAGAAGTATCTTAACTGGATTGATGAGCACACTTAATAGGGACACCCTTAAATCTTGAAAGGGAGCTATGTGGTAAAAAAGTTCAGATTATGTTACAGCGCAATAAATACAATAATTCACATAATATCTACAAATGTTCTAATTACCTAATTGTCGATTTTGCTGTTGATTTTGTTGTCGATTTTGCTGTCGATTTTGCTGATTTTACTGTCGATAATTGTCGATATTATCTAGTTTAATAAACCCGTATAGCAAAAATCCGTGCCATTTTCATACCTCTCTTATAACAAACAGCTAATGACAATTTTCAACATTAAATGTACCGAATATAACAAAAACATGGTCTTAACATTTTACAAATTTCTATAAAATTTGAAAAAAGTTTAAATCTTAATGTCAGGAAACCTAATTTACTAAAACAAAGACTGGCTCAAGGGATTGTTTTGTGGTGTGTATCATAATTTTAGAAAAATATAATGAAAATAAAGTTAGTAAATTTAACCGTTTTATAGAACATGTTTTATAGAACAATTTTTTAACTATTTAGAATATACAAAAATTAAGTTTTTGAATCTACTGAAATATATTAAAAAGACCGTTACGGACACTCAAACCAAGAGTTGACTTACACAAAATTTACTCGTGTTATAGTTCTCGGTTTTGTACTAAATCAAAATGGAACATATTATTCCTCAATGGAATGCTCAAAAGCATTATATGTGATCATCTTTTATGCTTAATATGCGCCAAGAACTATGCTCTTTACGATATATTGACATAATTAAAGATATACATACGTGTTAGTTACTATTCGAATGTCACCCAACAACACATAAAGTACGTTACCAGTATTCAGTTGAAACACTTCCATTCACTATGTGTACTGTTGCATATTATGCACTCCACATTATACTTAATATTAACTAAATTGGTACATGTATATACGGCGGGATATCCTGCTGGATACAAATTCCTCACATACATTAAAGTATAATGGTGTAACTATATAATAATTATGCACTTTTGATATCAAATATGTTATTTTAATCTGACATAGACTTAGCCGTATATATAGTAAAAAAACTGAGTTATGCTATCGCTCATTTTACATCTAAGGACGCAGAATGTTGTCAGGTTAATCATTTCTATATTTCAGTTTTTTAAGTCGATAAACGTTAACATTAATAAATGAATAAGATAAACCGCTTGAAACTATATTGTGTTCCATTTTCCGTTTAATACTGAATATGTTTCGTAATGTTATGCCTTTAAATATGTTTTATATATTATTGACAGAATTAGAACTTTTATCGTTACCAGAGTTTCACTCTTATACAAAAGCACCCCGCATGACCAAGGTAATCTACGCCCTTGAGAGAATATACATAAGAGTTATAGCTATACATTATCAAATAAAAAAACTTAAATCAATCAAATTTATGTTAATTATTATTAGCCTTTAAAATAAACTCTTTTAAAACCTTATTTATAATAAAAGCCCAATCTCATTTGTGTTTTTTTTAACATTTTATTTATGAAATATCTATCGTATAAACATTTTCCGATTACATTTTCGAGATAGCCTTACAAAACTTAAAATATTTACAAAAAATGCTAGAAGTGGTTTTAAATTATATAAAATGCTATTTTTTAGATTTCGTATAATTTAACTGCGAGAAATTTTGACTCAGTTCAAAGTTCAACACAAAACATCGTCATCAGGGCTATAAATAATAGATTTGAATGTATTATATTTGTTATACGTTGAGAGGGGCATGACTGAGTATGCGCCTTATACATGGTAGTCTATAGTACTTACAAGTATCGGATAATTGAACATTACATTACATTACATTACTTCACGTCAGAGCAGCGATAACACGTCATATCATGCTCTATATAACAGATGATGGTCAATTACATGTCATATGAAGATTCATATAGTTAGGCAGTTGTCAAGTGCATTCAAGGTATTTCAGAATTACGTTTATAATGGGGCCCTCATTTAGTCACTTTCACGTTTTTACCTGTATATACCCGCGCGCATTGCGTATATTATATAGCTGAGGTATTATCATATTGATCAATATTATTGTATGACACGTTTCGAAAGCTGCCACATCATTGTTGTATTATACATATAAACAAACAGTTAACTAAAGCAATATAATATATAATATACACACGCATACACGCATACCTCATACATAATATACATGGTAGGTACGTCGCGATAGAATGTGCAGATGTAGAATTACTATCTTCATTTTAATCCGTAGAAATGTGGGTATATATATATATATATGTATTATCACTTTGTATTCTAATTAAGGTCGTTAGTCACCTCGATACCTCTTCTGCCAAATCTGGTGGTATGTCTAATAACTTTTAAGTGTAGTAAATTAATTATATTCTTCCACAGTTTCATTGTGTCTTTATATATATTATATCTATAGGATACCATTGAACATTATCAGATAAAAACATTGTTTTCAATGTTGTCTATTATTTTGCATTAATGTTGCATTTCATTCTTGCCTATTATTTTAATTATTATATATTTGAAGATATACAATAGATTTCAATGATAACTATCATAAGGCTACAGTAATATAGCTGTAACATTGCATTTGTTTTATATATTTGTTCAAATTTATCTGATACATACTAAAACTGAAAACACATATATTTATAGTTATGTATTAAGTATCATGTAATATATTCAGAAATATAGTAATTGTATTATTAAACCTATAAGTTAGGGCGCTGGACTCGTCTTTTAATAATATGATCATTATAATATTAATATTTAAATACATTAACTGATATGGAGCATTATCATAAGGCCAGTAATCTGACACCAACTATATATATTGTAGAATGTAAACTCAATATGGCTTTTACAAAATTTCCAAATAATCTAAAAATCAAATATAATCAAAAATATATGTTATTCAAAATTGAGACGAGATCATACAAAAATTATCTGGCGTACGTTTTTAAATATAGAATAAAACGATTTACCCTCATTATATAAATTATTCTATTTGAAGAATATTTTATTCGATTTTAACAATCATATTCTAATTAGGTGTAAACTCCAAACTAACACACTATTTAATTGATACATAAACTCTGTACTTTTTAAAATTTTTTTGAAAATGTTAAAAAATATTGTCTATATAATATAATATTGCTACCTCAAAGCGATATTTAATTTTCTGTAATGACTTATGCTCATCGCATATTTTATCTTGTTATATTAAACAATATGGGTAGTGTCTGCAATGACTCATAACTCAGAAATAACTATAAATATTTAATACTAAATGTATTGTTTCTGCAGTCGGTATGAAGGATACTATTCTGAAATTTCATAAATTATAATTCTGCAATTCAAAAAGCAAGCAAATACACTATGTATACTATAACTATTTTGATTTCACACTCGTCAGTAGTATTTATAGGTCTACATGTTAGCTCCACTATACAGCCAGATTGAAAAAGTAATTAACAACATTTAGTCAAGCTATGTTGGCTAATTTTTCCTGGCAATATCAATTAATTATAATTAAAAGTGTTTAATTACATTATTTTCAGTGACAAGCGTGATAAAATGCTGTTCAATCAATGATATTCGGATCAACAAACGAAAAGTGTATTGGACCCCGTCATTAGTTCAAATTTATCTATTGCAAACCTGAAATACTGCAGAAAAGTTTGTTATTATGTATTAAATAGCATAAGTGATTAATGAGTCCAAAGTGTGGGACAATAATCGATTGCACAATTACTTTTGTCCAGTAAAAGGGTATATTATAGTTTAAATGTTTGCTTCGAAAACTGTTTTCACTGTTCCTTCAGGAGGTTAAAAAATGTTTTAAATTATTCTGATTATGGCAACGTAAACATATTTAAATAGCCATCGAAATTGTGTGGGACGATGTTCAACACCATAAAAAAGGGTTAAGTGCGGGGAAGATAAAGCAAGTGGCCACCTCAAAATCAGTTTCTGCTCTGTATACCACATCACTCCTCTCAAGATTTAGCAATTCAACGTTAAGCTTTGAGAGAATGTAAATAAAATGAAAATAAAATCATAGATTTTTAACAATTTATCTAGTTTATATATAATAGGCGGTCTGTATTTATCAAGCATAATTATATATATACAATTGACGCTTCTTAATTGCAAGGCAAATCAATACATTCTTTATACAATTATTAATAATAATAATCAATAATGATTAATGTTAATAATTTCTAAAAAGAAATTGAGGCTAGTTGAAAATTGATATTTAATACGTCATCAATATTAATCAATTCATCATTGGATCAAATAATAATACCTTATAAAATTTTCTGGAAAGTAGCCTATTTTCCTGTAATATGTGAAATAATGTGTCCGACATTTATTAACTAATGCTAGCATAGCTATTGATTATATAGTATAAAAACATGAATTAAGAGTCACAGCCTGTATTATAAACTTAGAAAGGAAGGCAATCAAATTTATATCGCCAATATAATAAAGCCGGAAATATAATTATATAAAGAAAATTTATATATAAACAATTAATCTCACTTAATCAGTCAATACAATCAATAATTATTCAACTACTACGCGGCTTTAAATATAAATAATTAAATGCCTTCTAAGTCAGATAAATAACTATATTATATAATAGGCCCTATATACAAACTGACTGCATACACAATGAACTCAGCTTTTTTTAGAATCGAACCCAATATTTCCGGATAATAGTCTGTCATAAATATATTAAATAGAAATATCCGAGGAAGACAATAGGCCTGTTGAAACCTTTACAGGAATATCGAATATTATTTTAGCTTGTATTGAACGAGAGAGTAAAATGCGCGGCATGTGGACATTTAGTGAAAGTGGACATCAGTGGAAGGGTGCCCCCTAGGCCTTCCCCTGGATCAGACCCTAAAAGTATTTTATACTTTTTATTAAATTATAATTTTAAATGGATTAATAAATTTAAACTGTCATACTTTTATAGGAAATAGATGACAAATGATGGTAAAAGCGACAATAAAACCAGGGCAAGAACAAAGATAGCGAAAAGCAATTTCATAACTATATAAGATGATAAATGTGTTAACTTGGAGAAAAAATAAATTAACTCTTCGTCACGAAAAGCTCTGCGGCTTCGCGTCGCGTCGCGTGCATTTCTATATGCACCAGAGTCATAGATATTAATAAAGAAAAAATAGAGAAGAAATGTGGCTATATACAGAAGATTGTTTAGAATATCTAATAAAGAAAATATAACTAATAAAGAAATGTTTAGAATAGCGAGAGAAAATCGTCGGAGAAAATGGGAAGCAGATACATTTACTAGAAAGTAAAATCGATGTCCAAGAATGTGACGGAATGAATGAACATCAACTATATACGAAGAAACTGTTCGGACGGCGCAGGACCGAAGGGGATGGCGATCCATGGCAATCAACCTTCTGTGAAGAAGATGACACCAAGGAAGAACATTTGGAAATATTATATTATTTATTTAATAAAATAAACATCAAGACATCTAATATAAATTTAAAACTAATATTTTTATTGATTCGTTTTCTGATAAATTTAATATTGCAACACTTTGATTTTGGCAATAAAAACATACAACATAATAGTTACTCGGTGTCTCTATCTTGTATATATGTAAACAGATAATTAATGACTGTGCATATTCTGAAAACGTTCGCTGTTTATTAGTTTACATGAAGTAAAAGGTTATCACGATAGTTCACAGGAATATGCAAGCTGACAGACAAAAAGTTCTTGACAGAGTAAGTTATTTTTCAGCGTTTCTGGTGCATGAGTAGGCTATGTCACTTGGGTCAGTTGTTGAAACACGTTGTATAAACCCGCGCGGTGCTCTCAACTTCTGTAGTTATATGATGGCTTTTATATGACTCACGCACAAAATGTATGTATATTATAGATGGCTTCGGCGGTTTTTTCTGTCTCTTCTTCTTTGTAGTACCCTCACCCTCTCAGAATTGCTGTCATTACACTGTATAATATATAGTGTATATATATATATATATACGGCATAGTAACAGCTGAGCGAAATATTAAGAATCAGCTGGTAATATTATTGTTGGGGTTATGATACCGTCCACTCGACTCTACAGAACTCGCTATATTATTACATACTACATCGTGCTTTCATATTATGTCACATGTTATAATAATATATATTATTGTGTAATACAAGCTGATAATATGTCTAAACAGTGTTATTATCAAATGAAAACATGCGAGTATAATTAATTTTAAAATGATTGAAAAAACATTTCGACACACAGCCGCATCTTTTGGGATCCAAATTAACACACGATTTAAATAATTATATTAAACAGCATATTAAACAGCAAACAAGATAATTTAGAATTATATATTGTATACTTGTAATGTTAGTATAATTTTATTTTTTTAAATACTAGAACGAATTTAATCTTATTGGATCTCTTCAGTATAAATACAAATCGTACGTATATATATAATATAGTTGTATATTTCTTGATAATTCTATTGGATATAATTGCATAATTATAAAAAAAACAATATCTCTTAATTGAAATTATAAAAATATACCAATTATATATACCTAACTATTGAGGGCAGAAATAGGTAGTCCACAATATTTCTATTTATTTCTATTTTTATTTATGACTGCCCAACCCATAGATAACCTAGACTACATAACTACATTTAAACAATATATATCTATGGCCCAACCAGTTAAAATGTTGAAAACCAATTCACGCTCGGAAAATTATTTTTTTAATTTATTATTATTTCGAATTTTATGGCTGCGAAATAAAACCAGTTTTTGCTATATTTGTTTTAATATAAATTTCAAAAAGAGAAATGGAGATTTTCTATTGTAAATATTTCTATGCAGCATTTATACATATTATATATAACAATGAGCAATAGGCTATTATAGGCCTACTCTATATATATTTTACAATAGATTTTTTATTATAACTTCTACAATCTAGAAAATTCAAATTTTCATTACAAATAAGTTATGATTAATTATTGATGAATTCGGTTTATATATGATATTTTTTCAAAACTATATATTCTCTACTACAGGCTGATTTGTCAATCAAAAGCAATACTATTTAGAAATTTATACATTTTTTGTAATGCTTATGATGAATTACAAAAAAACAAAAAAACAATCTAATTGTAATATTGTTTTTTTTGTAAATTAACACTGGGAATATAATATATAACCATCCACAATCACTTTTATTAATAAACTTACATACTAATTTAACACGATATAATATGCTCTATTAGATATGAATTGTTAACATATTTTATTGCTACCATAGATTTAAACTATATACAACTATATTAGATAGCAAGTTAACACCACAAACACAGATAAATGAATTGAGTCAGCAATTTGAATATGTATAAAATCAATAGACTATCATTGACTAATTATTTATCATTGAAAAGGGGGATTTCATTAGAATGTTAAAATATTTATACATTTTTAGAACTTATTTTAGAAGCTTTTTATATTTGTCTGCATACCAGTGTACTTTTTTAATTACCCCCTCATTTATTATATAAGTTGCAGTAAATATACTTCTTTTACTCCAATGGCAATTACATATTATATATGCATTTGTATTACTGCTGTGTAAACCCTCTGTAATATATAAATATATATATTGGTAAGTATAATATGTTAAATACCGCGGAGTATAGTATATGGGACATGCGACCAATGAAACCTAACTATACAAAAACTTTGCATGTGTAATTCAGCTGTTTAGTGAGCACCCCTTTTGTTCTTCAGTGTATAATGAACAGAATGTCATTAATATACATACATACTTGTAGTATGTGTATGTTCCTTTCCGACCGAAATTACAAGAATATAGGCCTACATACACAGTCACTGACACTATTAAACTGCAGTAGGCCTTATGCTATACAGTGTGCTTGCGGTTTTAACAAGTGAACTATAGTTTATTCTTTCTCAAATATTGCACATAATTATATACATTATATTATACTGCAGTTTTCAGTGAAATACCCAAATATGTACCTATTTTGGAGGGCGCATACGATTATATTGGTACCCCCCCATATATATACAACAAACACTAACAGTATGACACGCGATGTTGTTATTATTTCATTTGAGTTATAGTATCCAAAGCAACTCAGACACGTGGTATGATATACCTCCTCGATTGGTCACCACTTCAATCGTCGAGTACAAACGGGTCCGTCCGCGTTATGGTGCACGACTGACTCAGGGTGGACATACCACCTTTCGGACAGTATTTAAGCGGCCTTGTCTCAAGAATCTCTCAGCTATACAAAGTTATATTGAAGACATATGATTATAGTCGAGATATTTGTTTGAACTAATGAAGGCCTTCACTTCAAACAACTCGGTAAGATATAGTCATTTTATTTTTAAAATAGTTATCAAAGTATGAAATAGTTAAATAATTTATTTATTATTAATTTATTGATCGTGTTCTAATTTAGTATTATTATTGGAAAACAATATGAATGAAACAGTATTATATAGATGTCAGTTATATTTTTGTAATTCTTTTGTAATTGATTTGACTTTTTTTTGTTCATATGGATATTCCAAAAATTAAGTCCCAATTATATATCTCAGTTTTTATTTTATTTTGATAATTGTAAGCTGTTCATCGATGTCAGTACAAACAGCATGAAATGGCTGACTGTTTAGAAAATATAATCATCAAGTCATCGAGTTAACATTACTCTGTTGAGATAGGTATATTTAATTATATAATATATAGACAAAAAACCCATAATCATAGTTTTATAGTAGCCTATAATTATTTCATTAATGCTTAAAAACTGAGAAATAATATAATATAATATAATTGTATATTATATATTATATATTATATTAAAGATTTAGTAGCAGATATTTGATGAAAAAATAAGAAAATTCTAACGCGTAAATAATAAATAATATTATTAGGTATATGCATAGTTAAGTATAAGAAACAATATTAATACTCAGTATATAAGCAATAATGTTAATATTAGCAACAGGTCAACAAAACGTGATAGAAGACAATAATGTACCAAAGCTTTGTTGCAGGCTAAACAAGTCGAAGATATATAGGCTTTGTATAGCCTATATATTTGAGTGAAATTTTGTTAAATATTTGTTTACAAAATATAAAGATACTTTGCTATAAACTATAATACTTACAATGTAGTACTATTATAGGGCATACATAAAATGGTTCATTATAAACATTACTTGTGAAAGATGTAAACAACTACCTTTCTTTAGTATATATTTATATTGATTGGAATTTATGGTGTTGTGCATTTTAAGAATTATGAATTAAAAAGGGCGAAGCGACGTTGTTAAGCTCTTAATTACACTATCACCATAGTGACAGCTGAAATAGCAGTAGCACTAAATACGTGGCAAGCTCCTATTATATGAAGCTGCTATTCTGTAAACACGTTTAGATGTGCAGGGTTCACCTGTCTGATTACTATAATTTATCTATATATGTAATTTCCAACCATATATGTTCATCTGCCTTTATTCAGTATAATGAATAACAATTGTTTTTGATTGCGTGGGAGGAACATAGACAGGATCGTGATCTCTATATAGTTAAAACAAGGAATCATTTTAATAATAAAAGTAATTTCTTTTAGAAAATAATTTAAATTATATTTAGGAAACAATAGCGTGTTATAACTTTAATCGCGAACCATAACAGAGATCAGGATCACAATGATACCCAATCATTATTAATATCAATTCCCTATTTTTAACGTTATATGTTTTAATTCAGCAACTGTCTCATATCAATAAAATTAAATATAAGAGAATTGCTCTTTTACGAAATCTTAATGGACTGCATTTGACCCTTAAAATGTATAAATTAGCAGCCTAAAAAGGTATAAAATAAATATCGTAAATTTCACCACATATTCATGGTGACATCAATATTAGTTTTCAATCATTAGTTTTCAATAAATTAGTTATCAATATAGGAATCATACATTTGAATTTCAGGCAAGATTTGCCGGCGCGTAGCGCAATTATATAAAATTATAATATTAAAAATTATAATATCAATATTGTGTTGATATTATTGAGCATTAAATTAATTAATTACTTCAATTACTTATTCTTTTTTATGAATGAAAATGTTGGACAGGTGCCATATCTTCTATAAATTTTATTTTTGTCGGTGGTGACATCATGTTATTGAAAATACATTTTAATAAGTTATTTTTAATCAGAATTTGTTGTCCTATATTTATCTAATTAATTTATAAATCATCGTTTTGAATGTAATATTTTCTAATATGTAGGTGCAGGTCCAACACCATACAGGTTGAAATATTTAATTTTTTTAAGAAAAGGCGGACACGAATACTTTATCTAAAGACATTATTTTTTAACATAATGTAAAATAATGTGCTTTTCATATTTTAAGAAGAACAGAAAATCATTTAGTAGTATGTTGGAGAAATTCTCATTGGGCAAAATCTCAATTTTTTACTAAAATATAATATAATGATTGCATATACGGCAATTCGCATTTTTAATTCTAACATGCGTATGCGCTCTTTTCAATTTTTATTGTGAACTAATTAATATAAAATTGTATGACTTTTAAGTTGAGGCCAGAATCTAGAGCATTTTAATACTTTTAGTATATATAAGGAAGCAACGCATGCTAAATAATCATATAGCCAAGTTCTCGTTTAATTAATGTTTACTTTTGTACCAATCATTTGCTGAACAGAAACTCTTGGTCATCATTAATTAACATAAATAGATATATCCTCAAATTACTTTACTCCACCTACTATATTTAATATACTACTACTACTACTAACTTAGGGGGGGATAGCATACGCAATGCGTACGCTGTAGGGACAGCTTGCCGATATAATAAAGCATGCTTATTTTCACGATATACACACGTGCATTTCATGCGATTGTATTCTACAACTGAGTTCTCCAAAATGGTGTAATGGAAATTTAATAATGAGAGAGTCAGAGACGAAGAACGTACATCCCGAAGCTTTGGCAGATGAGAAGCGGCGGTGTGTGGCAATCCAAGACAGTCAGCTAATGTTGTCAATCCCTAAACAGAACGTCAGGGACGTTGCCAGGTTCCGATGTGTTTTCTATAAAATGCTATAGTCAATATTATGAGCTATAGTAGAAGACCTGAAATTTTAGTCTTTCCACATCGATGCGGTACGTATTTCTCTCTCTCTCTCTCTTTCTGTGTCTCTTTCTCTCTCTCTCTCTCTCTGACTCCCCCGCTCTGTTTCTCGCTCTTCTCCAATTGCCAATCGTTTTAGACCTGCGCACGATGATCGTCCGGGTAACCATTGATCAATCCTTTAGGCGTCGACATTAACAACGCCAAGTCATGAGAGTTATGTGCACCGAGATAGTTTTGGTTCGCCTGAAAGCCGTATTGAACTAAGTAGTGCAATGTGGTAACATAACTATATCTAGACCGTCAAGCAGCGCATATAGTACGCGTCATCGCTACACAGACAAATTTCAATCCAACTTCTGCCTGCTCGAGCCTGCAAATTCTTGCCGAGAGGCACACTACTAGCACCCACATATTACGTAGAGACAAGGGGGTGCATTTGAACTGTACAACACAATTAATCGCATCGTAGCCAAGTCCAATCAAAATGGCAGATCATTCTATTGAGACAGTGCTCGGAATCTCTATATAGCTTGAAAATACAATTGAATACTGAGAAACATTGTGTGTGTATCTATAAAGGCATCATCAAACAACTCCGATATCATTGACTGTAGTTATTTCACCGAGCTCACTCTCAAATAAAAACACTGGAGAACTTTCTTTGCTGAGATCAATGATTAAATAATTATATTCTCTATCACTTAAATTTTGAATTTTAAATAAGATTATCTATTTTTCATATTACAATTTGTCCACATAATTGTAATTACGATATGCAGATTCGTCCGAGCACATTTTCATGATATCGGCGACCATGTGGAAAAAAGAAATCAGCTGACAGCGGGTGCTGCTACTCAAATTTGCCATTTCCATTAAGCAAAACAACAGTCATTGGTAAGTAACTCGGCGCAACTCCAATTGCTCCTTTTTCTATTAGTTTTATGGTTGTATAGGATAGGGGGTGAGAAAATTGTGCCATAGTTCAGTAAGTGGAATTACCCACTGACGTCTTTAGTTGTCCAAAATCTTTTCCTACAGCCGGCTGCCTTGTTCACGCCCGCTGTTGTGTCACGCTGTTGCCACGTGGCGCGAAAGAGTCAAAACATGGATCGAAACTTTTTATTGAAGCAAAAATTCATTGATCGTAATACGTATTATACTGAGCTCACATACTATGCTGCGTAGTTGTGTAACTATATAGTTAGAATTAGATAGGGACAACAGAACAGTTAGTGCAAAAAGATTAGATATTATAGTTCGGATGTTGTGTTTCTATATTATTATAGTTATTCAAATATGCTGTTAACAAACCAACGGTAAGTATATTTGATTGTTGTATTTTTGTATGTTTTTGATTTAACAGCTATTTTTATTATTATCAATAGTACGGGGATTTCATAATTATTTGAATTTAAAAATATTACATTATATGTTTTCTTATTAATTTTTTCGATTGATACAGTTGTTTTGAAGCTGGGTCAGTAATGTATTTTCACTTAAAATTTTATTTACGAGTGGTGTAAATGCATTATCTGGCCTAGAATTCAATGCAATATTCATCATGCTACATTAAAAAGCAGACTCGTGGTAAGTTACGCTCTAAAGATATTTATTAATAATTATAACTATAATGTAATTTTGACATGTTTAGTGTGAATACTATAAATGTTTACAGGTGTTGTGGTTAGATAGATATTAATTATTATATTCTATGTAAATATGTCTTTTAATAATATTTCAATAGCTCTAAATAATTTAATAACATTGAAGTGGTTACTCAAATTAATATAACTATATGATCCTGCTTTTACACAACAGCCTAGTTTTTTGACTTGTGGTTAAAATGTAGAACACAATTCTTGTCTACATGATGCGTCAAACGACAAGTATTTGTAACTATATTAACTAGAGCTTTTTATCACTCAAACCTCTTCATTGGTACCTATTCTGTCATAAACCAGTTTCAGTCCATCTGTATAACGCTACATGTAAGCACGAGATAATATGTATACCGGCTAAAAAGAGTTCAGAATCAATAAAAATACACCGAATTTATTGTATTAATTACACTATACTCATATACATTGGTGCTATATTATTTATGGTATAATGTTATTTTACTTTATAATTATATATTCAGGAATTAGTTTTGCATGGGATCCAGAGACAATCAGCTGAGTGTGAAAAGAGTCAGCCGTGCATTCTACAGTGCTGGATTCCAGTTTCTAATTAAACTTGTAAATGCATTATCTGGCCCATTTCCGCTCAGTGCAAGCAACTAAAAACGTGTCCTGAAATGCTGTCATGCCGCATCGTATCCAACGAATTATATTTTAGAAAAATGCCAAGTGTACAGTGACGTCATTATTCGGAGATCAAGTCAATACAATTTTTTTTATCTGAGCACTCTGTTACTATACGACGGTGGATGTCTTTGTCACCGCAGACAGTACGGAGTTAACAAGTATACTGACGCAGAAAGATTGTGTCGTAAGTGCACTATTTCGCCACGTAGTCAGCGCATGCCAGACTTTGCATTCTATGCCGTAATTATGAATACTATAAATGCATTATCTGGTATGGAACTGCTCTGGCCTAAGCAACTGATATATCCTGCATTGTGGAAAATCAATTATCAAACAATGTAAGTTTTTCACAATCAAATTCCTTTACGTTTATATTATAAGTTGAGTACACAATTTTTTAGCGGCATATTTTTGTGTTAAATTGTTACTTCTCATAAATGTCATTGATACAAAATTATTTCAATAAGGAAACATTAAAGAAATTTAACAAAATACACATCATTTATTTATCTTTATGTACATTCCTGTTTAATAACTAAATATGTGTTTTGTTTTTATCAGATTAATAGCATAAAATATATTGATGTATTTAACTATTTACACGATAATACCGCTTACTATATGTTTCTTGTGTACAGTTTATGTTTAGCCTCTGCCTCAATCAAAGTATGCTTCAGAAAATATGCTTCAGTCTTCAATATGTTTCTATTAGAATCCAGCACGCACATCCTTGACGTAATTTCTTTTAGGGCTCCCGGCCACGATAGATTTGAGATAAATTGTGTAGCCTACATACACACATGTATGGTTTTCATGAGTCATGCTGTTTTATCTGTCTATGTATAATATATTGGTCCTGTTTTTAGTAACAGTTAAAATTATTTATAAATAAATGGCGTTACAATTATACGGGGTAATGATAAAGAAAAGACTTTAATATTTGACCCATATTTAGTAAAAGAATAATTATTAAATTTACCAGATGTATAATTAATTATTTAACTTCAGTAATAAATAATAAAATAAATACATTAAATAATTATTATAGATATTACATACATAATATGCATGTGTAATAGTAGTATACAATAGTAGTATACAATATAACAAATTTACAAATAACTTAACGGTTCTCACTTAATTGAAAACGGCAGCTTGACATTTAATATATGAGCCCCAAATATGTTATTCATAATAAGTGTACAGGAAGTATTTCAAACTTGGGAGGTTTCCCAGTGTTTACTAAAATTGCTCCTTTTCTGCTCTTCTTGTAAGCGTTTTGAGCCAACCCCGAACCTGTGGAAAAAGGGAGGGGTCCAAAGAAGTTCCTTTGCATATACCAGTTTGGATTTTTAAGTTTTCAATAAGTAAGAACATTAAGAACATAAGTAAGTATATATTTTCATCATGAATCAGTCTCATATAATATGTTTATAATTGATGTTAAGTATCTTAAAACTAAATATACAGCTTAGTTGTACGTCAGCTATTTATTATTTAAGACTTTACGTTGTACGCCAGGTTGATACTTATGCTCGGTCGTTTACCCTATTCGTATTACGTAAGTAGTTTTACTAATTTATTTTATACATAGCACCACATATTTATTTGATCTATATAAAATTTCGTACTTTTACTTTTAATAAAAACTGTTTATTGTGCTACTAATTGGTTTTCATATTTCTTTATTTTAATTTTATGGGATTATAAATTGAGGGAACTGTATACAATTGATAATTATTTGTATAATCCAAAGATGTTACTTTTATAATAAAAATCACAGAACATAATGACATTTGTTCTGATGCCAAATGACACCATTTGGTATATTTGCATTAAATGTAATATAGATATAACTTGATAGTTTGCAGTAAGCGCAACATATTTTCGAACCAATTAAATTTGATGTATACTAAATAGTATTTTGTTATAACTAGGTTTAGAACAAAAGTACTAACTTATACTAAATGTAATATAAACTCTAATATAAATGTAATATTAAGTATAATAACAAAAATTCATATTTCTAAAATTAAATATAAACTGTCAAATAACATCATAATGAAGATAATGTTCAATATTTAATATAAAAAACGTCTATATAAATGACATCCATTACATTTTCGTAATTTCTAAATTTATTACAAATAATAGATTTTATCCATAACCGTTGACTGTTTGTTATAAGTATTTCAAATTTGATATCATTGAAATAATTACAAAATAAACACATTCATAAAAATATACTGTATAGACAAGATACACATATATATTTATATATATACTAATAGCAAATTTACAATCAATCATAATTAAGAAACACATCAAAAGGTATTACAAATAAGTCACAAAATTATCATATATAATTCAATAATGCAAATTAAGAAATATGATTAATTCATTATAACTAATAATTGTATAACAATTGAAGGGAGTTTAAATAAATCATTTCAAACAAGTATTGGAATACTAAATATAGATAAGGTATAATAATTTCGGAATATTACTTATTAAACTCCTGCCTATTATTTTCTGTTAATAAATATTTATTTATTTCGGAAAACATAAAACATCTTTTATTTGTATTTTTATCAAATAATGTTATAACTTATTATATATTATATAACTTCTATAGTGATCATGTTAAGACATCTATATAACAATTATCCATAGATATTCTTTCTAATGTTTTGATCATAATCTTTGTAATTCCCCATTATAAAAATAGCTTATTTCTTTTAAAGATATCATTTACTGATATAACAATTTTAAAATATTAAGCAAAATAGGCCATATTTAAATATCTAGGATTTATTTAATCAACAACTTTGCAACAAATTTATACTGATATCATTTGTCAGTTTACAAAATAAATTTATTTTTGCTCGATTTTGTAAAGCAAAGTATAGTATTATAATACTACTATAAAAACCAATGAATATCATAATATTGTAACTCTTTTTCTATACAATATCAGCCATGTATTATTTAAAGGTATAAATTCCAAAAATAATCCTTATACATTTCAGAAGTTTAAGATTACCTAAATGAAAAAAGAATGAAACTGTCGTCTGTTTGCATTTATTCTATATAGTTGAGTTGGGACGTTGTCCATATACACCAAAACAGAAAGATAACTACCATTATATATAATACTCCTGAAGAAGAAATTTAAGCATTCGGCTCGGTTAGTATGTATTAAGAAATGCGTTTTACAAAACTAATATCAACCCCAAAAAACAATAAGTGTATGATTACACCATGTCAACTATTCATTAAAATTCTACAGATTGAAATGGTTGATCCGATTCACCCTTCGTACGTGCACATACTTTGTAGGGTTTGCTACGTGGATTACCCCCCTGGAAAACCAAACTTCCTATCATCTGATTAAGCTCAAATTTTGTATACAGATACCTCCTAAATACTTGTCGAGCGATTCTAATTTTCAAAACGATTCATGGATTGGTATAATTTTTATAACCTGATTACGTCATAAACTCCAGTTAGGAAAACTATAGGAAAAATAACCATACATTGTATATATGCTATAACTTTTGTTCAATGCAACCAATTGACTTGAATCTTTTTGCATCTGATTCCAGATCACAATATCTATATTTTTTAAGATATTTTATAATTATACTACTTTTACAAATAAGCTATAAGTAGTATAAATTTTATTTGAGTATTATTTTAAAATGCTAGTTATTTTAATAAATAATTTTAATAATCAAGTTAAATGTATATAAATTTATGTTAAACTTATTTTTTCTATTAATGTTGCAAGTTTCAGCTCCTAATATCTTCGGCAAGTGTGAAAATCCAGGGGGGGGGGGGGGGGGGGGGG
>JAUZND010034715.1:0-22211 GCA_034780555.1 Coelogynopora nodosa
AGCAGGAGGTTTTCAGTATTTCTGATTAAAGTTTTTATGAACTCTTCTTACCTCTTTTATAAACCATAGACTAGATATGTCTGGAGAGTTTGATGTAATATTAAAACATGTTTTAAATACATTCCCTAGTATGATGTCTACATTCCAAGGCACATATACTTTGTGATAAATTGGATTTTATAATTGATATACTTCTTAAACGACTACCTGTGTTTGCCGCTGTCGTGTCGAAACATAAACCAACAATTTTCTCCCTTAAATTAAATGTATCGAGTATTTTTAAAACAGTGGTGGCAGTAGTTTCTCCCTTTCCGTCTATTTGCTGATGGACACCAAGTACTAGATCCTTTCCTACGTCTACATCAACTGCCACTACTGAGATCCTCTCTACACCATCAAAATAAATAACTACTTTTTTACTTGCCAATACAATATTTCAAAATCTTCCTTCCTCTGTTTACATTGTTTCCTGCGTACAGTTTCATGACTTACGCCTAAAAAAACTGCAGCTCCCCTTAATGAAACATTCCTGCTGTCACAGCAAGTTTATTTTCTATGTTTTTTTCATTTGCTTCCACTTCTGAATCGGTTGAGTTGTTAAAAAATACGTAATCGCCTTTTGAATAGCATCCAGTTTCACGAATTTTTTGGCACATATCGGATTTTTTTTCAATTTTTTCATTGCTCGTATATGGATGTAATATAGAAGATGGACCTGCCATATACCCAATGCCTAAAAAATAAAATTCAAATATACCCTTTCTTTGTAAATTCAAAAAATCCAGATCTTCTTTCAATGTACAAGTTTGGTCAACTTGAGTGACTTCAAAAAGATCGTCCAACAAATCTCGAAATTTTTGTGATTTTTCAGTATTAGGTCTTCTATCGGCCTAAATAAATTTAATTATAATTTAAAATTAATTTATAATACATTTTTTGATTCCTTGTGTAGCTTTATAATCCTTTTTTCTATTCCACTTTTAGACAAGATGTTTAATCCACTTTTTTGGTAAATGTTCAACACTTCATTTGTGGTATGTAGAAATGGATATGGTGTTCTTTGGACTATTAATAATTTCAATAATTACATGTAATCTTAAAGACTTTCTTTTTAAATGCACATCTCTCGCATTTTTCCTCTTAATTGCCTTCTCATTTGATGCATTTTGCAGGGACGTGTATAACTTTATTGAATACGAAGTATCATTTTCATTTAATTGTACCCGTTTAATCATTTCATTCGTCAAGAGACAGCAGATATCAAAATCACTGTCAAAATTCGAATGATCATAACCGTAAACGCGAGAAAAAATAGTCCAGGTGTTTTTTAGGCGCCCAAAAAATCTCTCAACGCATCCACGTATTGAGCACAATTTAGAATGTATTCTTCTTTCTTCGTTTGTTTTCAAAGATGATGGTCTTTGTAGAGCCATTTTTCGGATTCCCGGAGTATCGGACTGAGGTCCCACATATCCAGCATCCATGAGAATAGCCCATTTTTCATCTACATATATTTTATAACAATGTTATTGCAATTTCAAATACTTTGATCATTTTCTATTTTTTCCGACTCTTTTTTTGTTACATATTGAGAATACATACGATGTCCATTTTTCAGAATTTTATAGTCATGCATACCACCCACATTTCCCCTTCCCGAAAATAAGAAATAATCATTATAATGTGGAGAAACAGCCATTACAGCACACTCTTTCTTTATTGCATTAATTTTGTTTTTACCGTTCAACATCCTCTGAGCATCAGCTTCTATTCCGCGAGGACGATAAACTTGGCAAGGCGTGTTGTCCAATACTAGGCCTAAAATTAAATTTTATATTTTTTTGGAATAATTTTTTACCAATATCATAAAATTCCCCTGCCAATTGTTTGGGTCGCATTCTGGGTGTCCACCAAACTGACACAAGGTAATCATATAAAGGTTGGCGAATTCTTCCTATGGTCCTTTGACATGTTGAAGCTGTCTGCTTGAAAAGCTAATAATCATACTTGACTTATTAAATAATTATATTTTATACTTTTCCAATCACGCTATATTTACATCCATGTTTGCACCAAAACATATAGCAAATCATAGCATCAATGCCAGATATCGCAGGAGTAGGTAATAAAAAATATACCTTCTAATCCACTATATATAATAATCAACTCGTTTTTAAAAAAATTTGTCATTTTGTATGACTCGTCGTCATCAATTAACGAGTCAAAAATCTTTCCTTCAAAAGTGTGACTTTCATCTTCACTTGCCTCTAGAGTATCATATATATTGGCTATGAGCATTAGGGTGTCACAAATAAATCATTTTTTGGAATGTATTAATAGCAACCCTACGAATTCGAAAGATTTCTCAATAAAAAAAATCACTGTGAAGAAATAAATCAAAAATATCCAGTGGTTCAGTTGCGGTCAACAAATGAAATTTTAAATAATATTTTATTGGTTACTATAGAAACACCCAGAAGAAATTAATTATATTTAATCATTATACTTAATATTATACAAACTAACGATTTTATTACACTCATTAACATCTTGCGTTTTTTGAAATCCCCTCTGAAACAAGTTCAAGGCTCTCTCTGCAGCGTCATTTACCACTGGGGCCCTGCCTACTTTCTCCAACTTTATGTGAGTATACTCGTTGTGAGCATCCAATTTTTTCACGGCCGCACATATTGCATCTTTCATGGGTTTAATTTTCCCGAGTCGTGACCAAGATTCTCTCATCCTCAGGTCGTTCTCAATTACCTTGTGAGGGTCGGCGCTCTCCATCCAATATGAACAATAGCCATAGGCGATAAACATCATAAATTGCCGAATTTTGGCGCTCTTATACAACCCCATAACAAATGCTTTCAGTGTGTATATAATCCTGCTCATCCAGCGTGCTTTTGATACGGGTCCCGGCTTTTTCAATTCAACTACCCCTCCTTTTAAAATAACCAATTGGTATTGATACCAACAAAACAAATTCCTTATAATCACCTCTTCTAAAGGTAGAGATAGATTCCAATTTAGCTATTATTCCTGTAAAATCGAGTCCCATTTTGTGAATAGCCTTGATATTCCTCTTTCTTTTAAATCTAAATAAATATACATATTAATTAAAATGATTCAATACTTGTTTATATCCTCGTCGTATATTTTATTCACCTCTCTCACAAAATTGTACCCCAATATGTCTGGTTGGTTCACTACGCCAAATAACTTCTCAAAAACAGCAACAACTACAAGTTCCATGATATGATGTCTGCAAGGAAGTTTGACAATATCTGATCCAAACTTATCACATAAATACTTCACAGATCCTTTATTTTTACCGGTATTAGATCCTGTGGTGTCAAAACAAATACCTCTTATAGCATGGGCAATATTAAAATGAGCAATTGTTTTTGATACACCATCGGCTATCATCTTTCCTGTACCGTTCATTATGAATTTGCTACTTAAAACAGCCTCAAATTTTGTATTCGTGTCTATTGCTACTGTTGCCAAAAACTCCTTCTTGTCTATTTTCTTTGTATCAAAGTAGACTATACAGTTTTTAATATTAGAAACTCTTGACAGAAATACACTGTAATCTTGATTCCTTTGATTTATCCTCTTTCTTCTCACTGTTTCGTGTGTTATTCCCAAGAGGCATCCAGCTGCACGTAAATAGACGACCTTCTTATCCATCACTCTGAATTTCTTTTTCAAAGGATCATCTTCACATTCACTAGTTTCTGACTCTGAATCCCATAACTTTACGAAGTTTTCTTGAGAGTATACGCCATTTTCATTTCTCTTTCTAGTATACTTCATTTTGGAGGGCGGTTCATAATAAGGACTATTCAATTTGAAGCACCAGACATTGATCCAATTCCCATTTTTTGACATTCGAGAAATTGAATGTCCTCATATAGTGATTTCGATTGGTCTTCTTTGGCGATATTTATCAAATTTATTAGACTGTATCTAAATTTTTCAGCCCGGTCCGTCAATGGGCTTCTAGATACAATTCTGAACTCGGTAAATAAAGAGTCGACCTTTTTTTTGATACATTCCACGCTTATAATATTAAGCCCCGTTTTTTCATATATATGACGAATCTCTGATGCGCATGTATTTGAGGCCTTTAAGATTGCATGTATTTAGCATTGTCCATCACGATAATGGAATTTTTTATATTTCTTTTTTTAAGGCCGCAAATAATTTTTTCAACCATTCTGTAAAATATAATGTATTAAACATTCCATGGTAGTCTTTCGTCCGGCCACCTTCAAAAGAATGAAAAGTGTCTAACATAAGATGAGCTTGTTCATGTTCATTTCTTTCATTTTCCGGTATTTTTCTGCAACAATCGACAATTGCTGCTATGAAACAATATCTTCTCCCCTTATGTTGATATTCTTATCCTTTGAATATCCTTCGTATCGCTTGGATCATATAAACTATCTTCGTGTCTCGTATAATTTTTATGTATGTACTACTCTTCTTGCACGTTCTTTGTTAATTTTGGATACATATTTGTCTCTCTTTATAATATTTTCTTCCTTCATTGTATACGCCATAAATGATTTAAAATATATTTTAAATAATTTAAATGAAAATTTGAAATTGATAAAATGATAAACGTGTAAGTTACACGGTGTAACAAATAAATTTACTTTCAATTAAACTTATAATTGGAAATTCATTACCATGAAATTTAATTTTAAAAAAAAGTCAATGATGGGATTCGAAATCATTCGCATAATGTCATTAGAGTTCGAGTCGGCACAGTGTATCAATCGAGTAAAATCGCAATTAATTAATTTCACATGATTTTTCAGTTTTCCCTCACTATGCTGTCGTGGACTAATTAAAATAATTAAAATAGGGACTGAACATGGAAAGAAAAATTTACCTTTTTTCAGAAATTATGAATAATTTTACTGAATTACCACCTCAGTTTTTAAAAAATTGTGTTTTGAACATTATACAAACTGAGTTAAATTTTAATGTGGGAGCCACCTTTTTTCTTCGTTGTTTTTACAAACTTACAAAACAATGCAATTTTGAACAAGATGAATATGAATTGCTGGTGGTGCCAGTTTTGAACAAAATATTTGTCAACACTGATAGGTTAGTGAGAGTCGAGTTGTTGGATAATGTAATTTTTTTCTTTAAAAAATAATAATAATTACATTATAATATATGCATTTGGTAGTTGATGGAATGCGACGTGCGCTATACTAAAAACAAAGAAAACTTTAACAAAAATATAGTACCAAATTTGTTTCAAGGTTTTAGAGATAGCAACAATGCCATTAGAGAAAAAACAATATTTGTAAAATTATTAATATATTTATAATTTTATTATTTTGTATTAGTTGGCTACTAAATTGGCGACATGTTACGACTATTATAATTTAAATGAACGATTTTTTAAATATTTGATTGGCCCACTTTTAAAAGATGAAGATGTAATTTTTAAAAAAATATTAACAAAATTTACAATCTAGCCTGGAATTAGACGTAATTCGATCGTGTCAATAAGATTTATCGCTACACATGTCGATCCAAAGGTTTATTTTAAAAAAATAATAATATCAATTTATTTTTTAGATCCGACTAAAAGTACTGGCGCCAGTTTTAGTCTCCAAATTGGACGATTTTGATCATGAATGTTGTATAGCAGCCATAAACGCCATCAAAGAGCTGATGTCTCTTTTTTCAATACAACATTTGGCTGTTCGAATCCTACCTGGATTAACTCCTCTACTCATTCACACAGATGAAAAAACACGAAAGGAATCATTCTCAACTGTTCGAACCATAATGGACGTTTTAGAAAAACTTTCCTCTGATGAAATTAAAAAACAAGAGTGGAATGAAAACGTGGCTAAACAAACGGGACTAGTAGATCCTAGTTGGTCAAATTGGGCCATGGAAGGAGTTTTGAAAATTAATAAGCGAATTACTGAAAAAATGGCCCAAAAGAACGTACAAAATTCTGATCAATCTTCTAAAACTGAAACGATCGACACATTTAAAACTATTATACCTCTTAGAGAAATTAAAATGCCACTAAAACATGATAAACAATTTTCAAATAATTTGAATAATGTGCTTGAACCTACAAGAAACATAAACCCCTTGCCCATATCACCTAAATCCAACTATAAACCTAAACATCAAAGTGAACGTTTAAAATTAAAAGTTGATGATTCCAAAAATAAAGATGAAGATATAATGTCATTTTTTAATGATGATGACATTGACGACTGTTGGCCTAGTTTAATGGGGGAAAATGAAAACAAAAAAACAACACCAAAACCAGCCAATGATTTAGATTGGGGGATGGATTGGTGAATTTATTTATAAATATTTTTATATTAAATTTTTTCGCAATTGATTTCATGTAATAAGATTAATTTAATAAATCACAAGTAATATTCATAGCTCACGCTATCCTAGTATTTACTTAAAAATTAGCCTATTTATATTAATTTTACAAATTTATCTTGAAAAATTTCTCAAATGTCTATATATTTTTTAAAAGAAGAAAACCAATAAAGAATCAATACAAATATGAAAATTTTACACATCATTTTACATTCGATAATTTTATATTACGTAATGGCACATTTTAACAAGGTAAATTGTTTAGATTTTTAAACATATTATACACTGTCCAACAATTGTGAACTTTTTTTGTGTAATGTATCTATTATTTTCTCCATTACCTCAGATTTTTTAATAGCATTTTTAATTTTCGCTCTAACCCCACCTTGATATGACGATAACTAAGCAACACCTTAACTATGTACCCCAATAAACCCACCACATGAAAGCTAGATCTATTTGCTACGTCATCTAGGTGTTGGTTGTTAAGCAGTTTTATTTTTTATTTTTTTAAAATTACAAATATTCATTCATAAAAACGCAATTTTAACCATAATTTGGACATATTTTTATATGTAGCTGTGGTATTTGTAAAGACATTCAAATTTAGCTTGTTTGAAATGTGATGTTCTGACTATACATATAAAGTTATTGGGTATTCTGGTTGTCAAGGTGTTGCTTAGAGAATAAAATGTAAAATTCAAGTAACTCAAAAACCTGATGTGATGGAGAAAACGGAGCACACCATGATAATCAACTTGTCTTTATCATTTACAATTAATGGTCTGCATGCTTCAAAAATGTTGTTGGACAGTGTTATTTATGTTAATAAAAATTAGATAAATAACAACCATGTAAGTAAAAAACCCAGTATTGTCCATGCAATAACAGACATTTTGAACGTTGATAATGGAATATCAGGAAATTGTAAATTAAAGGAACGTTTAGTATATGGATCATGTGGAATATAATTAATTACAAATTTATCACCCATTTACCGTGTATTTTTAAACAGTTCATTCCAACTGATGAGAAACGTAAAGTAACAACTTTTCGTGCAAACGAGGTGACATAAATTGAACCCCTACTGGATTTTCATCCAATAAAGAAGTTTTGTCGGGTATCGATAGAGCAGGTATACCACATATATTTGATATTGCTGTAAAAACACCCATTTCCATGTTTTTATCGTCTTCTGATAATTTCTCCGTTTCGTTTATAAAAGGTACTTGAGATGGTAATGTAGGTGATAATATTAAATCCACGTTTTTGAAAGCTGATTCCACTTCTTTTATCATTTTTGATCGAAGAGAACAAGCTTTGAGATAAACATCATTGTAATTTCTAAATACTAAATTGATGATGGAATTTAAAAATTACTCTTTGAGTAGGTAAAAATTCCCAGCTATAATCCGCTCCTTGACAACATTTCCTAAATTTTGAGTTCTGGTGACAATATAATTCTCCTTTCGACATTCATAAGTCAATTCTGTATTTACAGGCCTCGTTCCATATATTAGACCGGTAAATCGAGACATGTTTGAAGCAATTTCGGACAAAACGTTTACATCGTAACATTCATAGCCATATTTGATACAGGTAGGTAGAGTGATTTTTATGATTTTTACTCCCAGTGATTTCAAAGAGTCGATAGTTCTGTGTAATGAATCTTGAACATTTTTTGAAACAGTTATACCGCAACTAGTCTAAAATTAAAAATAAACAAAAAAGGAGTATACTAATATTTCAGGGATGGAAAAAATCTATTTTTTTTGAGATTTCATTTAGGTTTTTTAAATTTGTTCGATAAATTGTCAAATTGAAGAAATTTATTATTTTTATCTTCAAATGTGATTATCATTTTTTTAAAAAATCGAATGTGCCATGCCTGGAATATTTGCCCGAATACCTAAAAATGTCTCTTTAAAAATGAACATACATAATCTAATAGACCCACGACTAAATTTTCCAACTTTGTATGTGGAAAATTTTGCATTTCCTCGTTTACTAAACACGTGGCATCGTTTTCATCAACGCCTGACAAAATATCTAAACAATTTTAAATTTAAATTTAAATTATAAACCAACTAAAAGGCTCAAATCTTGTGTACAATTGGCAAAAATTCCCGGTGTGTCGAAAGAATTGGCCATTGGGATTATTCCGTGTCTAAAATAAAGACTAAAAATTTAGAAATAAATAATTTTTTACCTAGAAAATAAGCCATATGTAGGTTTCAATCCGTAAATTCCACACATGGATGCTGGGTTGCGAACTGCAAGATTTAAAATTTACATTAAACAAGTTATTTTTAAAAAAAATTTTAAATTTACCTGATCCTCCCGTATCGGTCCCCAGGGAACTAAAAGACTTAATCATTTTTTTAAATACAAAATTCTTACAATGGAACTATATTTGCAGCCACAACAGATGCAGAACCACCTGAACTCCCCCCGGCTGATTTTTTTGCAATTTCGTCTTTATAAGTAATTTTTTATATAAAAAAGTATTTTTTTTTTAATTTTTACTAGTTGTGTACGGATTAACGACTGATCCAAATGCTCCAGAAGTTGATGTATTTCTATTAAAAAACTTTTTTTAAAATAATTGTAAAGTAATTAAACAATTTTAGTAAGTTTTCATCATCACCCCATGGCAAATTCGTCCATATTATTTTTCGCTATTAAAATTGCTCCCTCTTTTTCCAATTTGTCAATCAAAGTGGCATTATATCCTGGGACGAAATTTGAGAGCATTTTTGAAGATGCTGTGGTTTTTAAATCTTTAGTACAATAATTGTCTTTTACCATAAAAGGGACTCCACGTAAACGTAGATTGGGAGAGTCTAGGTGAATATAATAAATTTAATTTTGAAAATTTTCAATTTTAAATACCAATTTCATCAATGTTTTCAAAATTCCTAGATATTTGGTCATTATTCATGACATTAATCACAGCATTGTATTTTTTCGATTTTTCAATTAATATTTCGCAATAATCCAAGTATTTTGATGTGTCATTAATCCCTCTTAAAAATTCTTTAGTCTAAATGAATTTTAAATTTTAAATTTTAAACTAAAAAAAACAAGACGTGTTGAAATTTATAAATTAAACGACCTTGGATATAGTCAAACTTGACAATTTCATAATTGAGCGATAAGGTAGTTTATAAACATGAGGATAAATCAATTTTCGCGAAAATGTTCAAATTGACGATAAATAAATCATAGAATTTTTGTCGATAATGGTGATTATTTTTAATTTTAAAAATGAATCGAATCGTTCAATTGCACATTGTTCCCTGGAAAAATAGGTTTTTTATAAATTAATTTTATTTTATAAATCAAACTTTATTTTCGTTAATTTTATTTTAAAGAAAGGAATGGGAACATGTATCTTTCGGATTACTCTGTGATGACGTAAAAAAGATTGAAGAATCTTTGCAGATTTTGAAAGTTTGGAATTTACGATCATGTATGAATTCTGTGGGATGTACATTATCGGAGGAACTGATAGCTGTAAAAATGGCAGATATCCAACAAAATGGACTTTCACTCACAGAAAACTATAATACGAACCAAACGAACTTAGATTTGTCCAAAGCGATGGTTATTACACGATTTATTAACCATATTACTGAAAAAATGTACACGTCAAAAAGCCAAGTTTCTAGGCCTGTTCATTGTTTAGCTAATGAGGTTACAATTTTTTTTTATCAATTTTTTAAAATTAAAATGATTTCATAATAAAATTTTTAATATAAAAAATTTCTAGTGCAACATTGAAAACTGGCTCGTCGAAGTATGAATAAATTTTTTATTTTTTAATTTTTAAATCAGATTCGGCATACTTGTTCACATGGCCAATTGCCCTCTACTCTTCTTTTGAAAGATGCATTGAAATATGCCATTGAGTATTTGAAGGTTTTTTTAATTATATAAATTTTTTAAAGTTTTTTAAAATTTTTTTGGCTAGATTAATTACTGGCAATTGGAATATACTACGCATAAAAATTTGAATGAAACGGCGGCTAATATTGGACCAATTTTTAACACTGTAACTAATAAATCTGTCGAACAATTGGACGCAAAATTTTGTAAAACATTACAAAGCATTTTCAGATTTGACAGGTAATTTTTTTAAAATTTAAATTGTTTTATTTTATTTTTTAGCTCATTTTTTATTCAACTCTGTAATTACTTGACTACCTTGGAAGATTTTACAAAATTTTATACGTTAATAAACGAGAGTTTTTTTAATTTTGGTGAAAAAGTGAATATAAAAGATTTGTCTGAATCTGAAAATTGTATACTTTTTTTGATCTCTTGTCGTCAATTTTTCTCGTGTGCTAATAAAATCCTTCCATCCAATATATATGTACGATTTTTCGATTTTTGCCTATCCAATTTAGATACGGATGATAATTTGGCTGTTTTTGCTTGTATGATTATGTTTATTGTTCCAAATTCATTTATTGACGGCCTGTCTATTGTTACAAATGGTATAAAGTCTACTGTAACGTCTAGTCCGAGTCAGTTGATGGTTTCTATTTTAACCGCGTAAAATTTATAGTTTTCTATTTTTTAATTTTTAAATTTTAAAATATTTTTTAGATTTGAAACGTTGAAGAAGGAAAATGGCTTACATATTGAAAACATCCACCCAAAAAAACTACAAAATGATTCAATATGGAAAGATTCTAGTATTTTGAATATAAACTGGAGTTTTTACCCCATTGGACACGATTTTGATAATTTTTCTTTTTTTGCTAGTCCAATAATGAATAAAGTGAAAAAGGTGCAATGTGAATCAAAATATAGCGATATTATGCTTTTTTGAAAAAATAATATTTAAAAAAGCTTACATTTTAGTGACTATAAAATTTTATATAAATTTATGTTTTTTTTTAATTTTTTCATGTGCGTATTATCAACGAGAATTTCATATAAGTCTTATAAGACTCGTTTTTAACGACGTTGCTAAAGGTGCTAGACGTAACAAATAAATATGTTGATTCTGAATGGAATATACATTTATATATTTTGAAAACTTTTTGTAAATTTATAAGAAAAAAGCCTTTGTAAACACATAATGTCAATAAATGAAGAATTAAACGTTAAGCAAGATTTAAATGTTGATTCTATTAAAGTGAAGAAACCTAGAATTATCCATTTTTCTAATGGTACACGTGAAGTGTATTCTTCGGATGAGAGTGATGAAGATACTAACGAAAAAACAGAAATGCTAAGAGATTACGTAATTTTTTCAGCTGTAAAACGGGTTTTCAAAAACCATTTTTGTATTTTTGATAATTATCAATTTTGAATTATTAAATTTTCTTGAAATAAAAATTTTTTATCTTTATTTTAATATCAATTCTTGATCCATGGTAACTAATATGAAAATATTTTCAACACAGACAACTAGTTTTTTACGATTAGTACAAAAATTAAAGACAGTACCCTTCAAATTTTTGACACCATGAGTTATTTTTATGAAAGGAACGTATTGTCAAAATTTGAACTTGTTTAAATAATTAAACAAAAAGTTGCAGTTTTTTTGATAATTAAGCTTAGTTAATTAATTAAATTATTTCCAAATTTAATAAATTTATTGAAAATGAGAATTTTATTTAAAAAGGGGTAAAAACAGAGTTGTCAAATTCTAGCGCATTCGCGCAAGTATAATAAATTTTCACGCAAATGCTGCGCTTTTTGATGTGACTTGTCATGTCTCTTTTATGCTTCATGACAGTGGATTTACAAATCGTACATTCTACTTTACCTTCAGAACTTTAAAACAGTCCATTCTAATAATGATAATTAATTAATAGTTATAATTTGTAAATTACGTTTATTGCGCTGCTTAAAAATTTTTAAATTAAAATTAAAATCAAATAGACAATTGCGATAATAGTAACTTTAAATTGTGTGATAAAAAGAATGCGAACAAATTTGCGTGAAGTTAATGGCAACTGCGTGTTTACGTGAAAATCTGGCATCTCTGTTGATAACATTTATCGTTAATTAATTAATTAATCAATAGACTCATATGACGTGGGCGGATTATGTCTACTACAAGTCATTCAGTTTTGGAACAAAAAGCTTGTCTTGTATATATTAAAAATTTTTTAAAAGTTGTAAAAAACTATTTTGAAAATTTTATAATTCCATGATAGTTATTTTTATTATAGGGATAGATTACTTTGGCGAAAAAATTGCGTGGTTTTTGGGTATTACCACTCCAAAATATCAATATGAAATAAATTATCAAAAATTACAAGAAGAGGTATTTTCAAGAGTTTTTAAAATAAAATTTTTAAAATTTTTTGAAAAATAGGATTCTGATCAAGAAGATGTCGAATATATTAACCCAAACCAAGTTAAACCACAAGTTGATCAAATTGAAT
Source organism: Coelogynopora nodosa (assembly GCA_034780555.1). Classification (NCBI taxonomy): domain Eukaryota; kingdom Metazoa; phylum Platyhelminthes; order Proseriata; family Coelogynoporidae; genus Coelogynopora; species Coelogynopora nodosa. Next base: position 12,792 of record JAUZND010034715.1, read on the forward strand.
TAGACATAAAGAATGCGAGATATTAATTGTAAATATTTCATAAATTGTATAAATTATTTCCCACAAAAATTTAGAAATTAAAAATAAAACAATTTTTAATCACTTTTTCTATTAAACAATACAGATCCATAATAAAAGGAATCTAAAAATTCCAAATCTTTCTCTGTCAAATGGTACATTTTTTTAGTTTTGAAATAATCACACACTTGTCTCTTTCTAGCAGTTTCAATGTTGTTTTGATGAGTAAAACAGTTTGTCGAAAAGGAAGCCTTATCGAAAATATCATCATTTTTTTCATCATTATTTTCCTTGGATTCTGGTAATTCTGAAGCATTTTTTTCGTCCAAAAAAGCTGTAAACTTTGTTTTTGAACCGCTTGATTGAAAAAATTGCAACAGTTTGTCCATGTAACTTTTATTCGGTTCTATATCGTTCTGGGAATTTGAATTTGCATCTAGTTTATCAAGATGATTTTTATTTTCCAGAGCATCGTCAATATCATCTATACTGTCTCGCACAATATTCATGAAAAGTTTGAAAATATGAGGGTAATCTTTTAAAACCAAACCTGCATGAATTATAACTTGGTACTCTTTTACATTTTCGTCATGTGTGAGTTTTAAGACATTGACGAATTTATTGAACGTTTCTTTGTCAATTTCGTTTTTTAAACTACGAATTAAGACGACACAGCTGGCGTATTTTATTGCGTCCTTTTTTTCAGACATGTAACTATTCAAATTGTATTTAAAAGTTATATTTAAAATTAAACATCTTTTTTATTTTACCTCGATTTTATACTGCTAAAAATACAAAATATAATTTAGATTCTAAATCCATATTCTATATTGATTCAATAATTATTTATAATTATTTTATTTCAATTAAATGACTGGCTATTGTGAATAACAAAGAAAGTACAATTGTCCTGATATTCAATTTTCAAATAATAAATAGAAATGTTACTTTTATACTTGTGGTCAACCATTGGTCATTATTTGGTTCAATTATTTAACGTTTTGAAAAAGTAGTTTGTCTAAATTCTATACAGCTCTAGTCTAAAGTTATAACGTCAGTTTTGCCGTAATATAGGGTTACAAGTTGAAATTTACAACTTAAGTTTTGGTTTTTTATTAGGGTCGATCATTTCACTAAACTTTTCAATAATAAGACATTTAAAAACATGGTATTTGAGTCAAAGTCTTTGACCAATTAATTATTTCATAAACGTACGTTTTCAACTAATAATTACTCTAATTATTTGGTTTAGTTGGTTGAGCTCTGCATTCTTTGTGCTACATAATATTTTTTTTAGTAAAGCCAATTTAACAGTTTTATGTTGTTTAAAATGACAAAATTGTCAATTAATCAACTTCTTCTTTACATACACAAAAAACTCAAAATTTTGACAACATGTTACCTGCACGAAACTAAAACTCGATGTAAAAAATTGGAAGTGTATTATTTTTTATTCTTGTAATAATGTGTAAAAAACAATATAAATCTCAAAAATTTTGTAAAAATAAACATCATTTCCATCTTTAGAATATAATCCATGGTAACTAATATTTTATAATTAACATTATCACTTTACCTTTTTACTCATAATACAGTTATCGTGTTTTCATTAATTAGGCTTAATTAATTAGCATTTACGTTATTTTTTCCATTGTAGTTACTTTCTCATCAATTTCCCTTATTTTTTAAGCCAACGTTTCATGTGTTGAGATGATTATATTTGTTTGAACATGAATATTAATAAAAATATTAAAAAATTAATTATTATTAATAATTAATTTTATTACTATAAATAATTATTTTAAAAACGTGATAAAACCAATAAGGTATAGTAAAAATATAATATCGATATTTTACAAGTTAAGGTGATAGATGGTTGTATTTCTTGTCACTAGAGGAAATCTCCAATGCAAATTCTTCATCATTGTATCAATTTACTGCCATTGCAAGATTTATAATTTTTAAAAAGTTTTGGATATTGACAATTTTCAAGAGCTGTAGAATAAGGTGGCGGCGTGGACTTTTGTTCAATGATGGGATCAGTTGCTAAAGACGTACAACCGGTAACATCTTTTGGGTCCCAAGATGAATCTAGTAGTGTTGAATCAACAAAAGCAGAATCTTCAATTGAATGGTTGATTTTGTATTTATTATTATTACTACTACTCGCACTCGTGGTTTCTTTTTTAACGTTGTGTCTTTTTAAAAGGAATAGGATTAATATAATGATCAAGGCGATAAAAAGTATAGTAGTGAGAATCGAGATTATAGCAATATAGTCAAAGCTGATGGTTGATTGGTTGTTTATTAAAATATTGTCGGATTTGTAAATGTGCGTGTTGTATCGATCGTTAATGACAAGTTTATTTTCCAATAAAGAGTCTTGAGAGTTTGTCAATGGCACGAGTGACTTTTCTTGGATTGAATGTTGGCAAAAGGTTCCTTTATAGTCCGATAAACAACTACACGTGTAGAGTTTCGTTTCAGGAGTTTTTAAATCCAGTAGGCACTTTCCACCGTTTCTACAGCCAATTTTATCGCACATGGCCTTTTTACTGCACTTTTGTCCATAATAGTGCATATTACATCTACAATAATAGCTGATATGAGGTTTTGGCGCCTGGGATTTATCTATCGAATAGGTACACGCACCTCCTTCATTATTACATCCACAAATGTTTGATTTGGCTCGAGAAATGTACTGGTCGTGTTGTAATTTATTGTTATTTGATTGTGGTAACAAGTTGTCGTTTTTTAGCTTCTTTTTTTGACACAAAACACCTTTGAAATTTGGAGAACATTCACATTTGTAAGAGCGGTTGAAATTATCAGAGATACACGCTCCTTGGTTCATACAAGGTTTATTTTTATCGCAGAAATTTTCTCTTTTTAGACATCGATTTCCGATAAAGCCGTACATGCAGATGCATCTGTAAGAGGCGATTTCATTGACGCATTTGCCTCCTTGAATGAAAATTTAGTTAAAAAATAATTATATAAAATGTTTTTTAAAATACCATTATAACAACTTTCTTGGTTACAATTATTCTTCACGTTTTGACATGTATCTCCATAAAATCCAGCTTGGCAAGAACACTTTATTTTTCCATTAATATTGAAACATTTCCCATTACCACACAAGTCAATTGTACACTTTGAAAAAACGGAAATTGAACAATCGGAACCAATCATATTTCTACTACAAATGCAACTAGAATTTTTACAAATTCTTCCATTAATCTGGCAGTTTTTATGACATTTGGAAAGCTTCACTTCACAAGTACTGCCGGTAAACCCTTCATTACATAAACATTGGAAAAGGAACATTTTGTTATTGGAGCAAACACCATTATTTAGACAAGGGCTGTGAGCAGAACAGTAATTGACAACTAAATCATAAAAATTATTAAAAAAATTATATTTCGGCTAATTACACGTTGAGATCTCGAATTTTTATCCCATTTTTAAGAAAATTATCATTTTGTACCAATCTAATGAACCAAACACATCACTCATTGTTTTAAAACTGAGAAATGGCTATAAGTAAATATTCACTTTTGAAAAAATTATAATTAACATAATTAACTAAGCTTAATTAACAAAAAGCTGTAACTTTGTATTTTAAAACTTCATCAAGATAAAACTGGTTACAAAAAATTGGTAGGGCTGTGTTTTTATTTTTTGAATTAATCGTAAAAAAGTAAATTTATTTAAATAATTAATATCGTTTTTTTACTGTTTATATCAAATATAAAAATGGTAAATTTTTAAATTTTTGCAACAAGTATTATTCCATTGAAAGGAACGTATTGTGAAAATTTGGACTTGTTTAAAGGATTAAACAAAAAGTTAGAGTATTTTTGTTAATTAAGCTTAATTGAGTAAATGAATATTAATTTTTCTAAGAGTACATGTTTGCTTATCAGTATTACCTATATTTTAAATTCATGTGTGGTGTGTTTGGCTCATTAGATTAATGTAAAACGAGGTTTATATTAAAAATGGGGTAAAACTTCACGTTAATACAACTTTCATTGCTTAATTATATTAATAAAAACTTTTAACGTGGAATTTTATACATTTAAAAAAAACTTGCAATATCAAATTACCTCGATTACATAACATTCCCGTCCATCCTTTCTTGCAAACGCATGCAAATAGCTTATTAGAAATGGCATTGACGCATCCAGGAAGATTTATGGGATTACTACAACTTTTGCCCTTCCACCCCACATTACATCTAAAATTAAAATAAAATTATTAAATAAATTGATAAATAAATACCTGCACGTGTCAGGGTCAACGCAGTTTCCATTTTCGCAACCTTCATGACATATGGCTAAAGGAAAAGTTTAAATAATAATAATATTATTAATGTTAATATTTTTATTCATTATTGAAAATTTAGTGTCACTAAATTAATGTCATTGCAATGCAATGCAATGCAAGTGATTAATGTACAGTTCTGTTGACTTTTTGTCACATAAAGTGACAAATTACACCACCATTTAACATTTAGTAAAATTTTAGTAGTAATAAAATTGATTTTTTAAACTTTTTGTTAATTTCGACAAATGACTCGCGTGCAGATGTCAAAATTTCCTAACGTTCATTTAAATGTTGTAATTTAAAAAAATATTTTAAATATTTATATATTTTTGATAAGCTACACGCTTAGATTAAGTGACGCTTTAAAGAATATAAATTATAATTTATAATGATGCAGTTTTAAAATGTTTATTGTAGAAAATATTTTGGTGATCCAATAAAAGTATCCATATCCCTTTATAGTTCATAAAAACGGTGACTTTGAATCGATTGTATCATTTATGATAAATCATGAAAGTGTAATTTTGTAAACAGATGAATTTACACATGTGAATGAATCGTAAAGTTTTATAAATTCCATTTTAGTTGTTACTGTTTTAAAAAAAATTTGCTACCAACATTTATTTTATTGATCAATTTATAAATTTTATAGGGTTAATTAATTTGATTAATTGTAATGTAAATTACGTTTATTGCATAAATCTCCTTCCCAGTCAGGTTTGCAGATTACGTGACCAGATTTTAAGCATTCTTGATGGGAAACTGTAGAATCTGTTTTTTTAGCTTCCAGCGGTATTGGCATTCCGTATTTGCACGTTTTTATGCATTTTAATTCGTTTCCTGGAACTATTGTGTAATATTTTGAACAGCCGATTGATATTCTGTACTTTAACAGCTTGTTTTTCTGTTTTTCGTAATAAACAAAATTCTGTTTTCCGTTTTTGAAGCTAGTGGATTCTAAAACTTCGTGTTTGAGGATCATTTGGTCGTTTTTTGAAAATTTGTCATCTAGAAAAAAAATTATATTTCAAAATTGGAGATATTTTTACTAAATGTAAATAAGTTAAAATTTCATAAAAATTGATAAAACACCGAGAAAAAGTAGTTAAAATATGTCAAAAAATCAAAAACCTTATTAAAATTCAAATATATTTTGAAAAAATGTTGAAAAACGAAAACATTTCACAAAAATTGAAAACATATTGACCAAAAAATCACAAAAAAGTTCATAAAAATATCGAGAAAAAAATATTAACAATTATAAAAAATCTTAGAAAATAAAACTTTCATAATAAATACAAATATATTGACAACAAAATCACAAAAAACCAAAAATGTCATAAAAAAAAAATATTTAATAATATTACCATTCGAATGCCAAACTTCTACAGCCACATAAAAATCCATAGAATCCAGCGGAAAATTAAAATTATCCTGATCACCTCTCCCCAATACGAATGAATTTTTATTCGTGTAAACTTTGGAAGAAATGAAATTGCATTTTATCCTTAAACTTTGAATAAACTCGTCATTCTCCTCAAAAACAAATCTCCCCTCCTTAACTCTCTTACTAACCTTTTCACTAACATTGGAAGGTAACGACAAGAAACAAATTTTGAAATATGTACTGCACTTTTCTAAACAAACCTGCCCATCTTCCAGAAAACTAGCTCCATTGCAACATGTATTCAGTTTTGTCGTTCCAATCGTATTGGTTATATAATCTATGGTTATTTTGGCGTTTTTTCTCGTGGTCTAACATAAAATATATAAAACAAACAAAAAACAAAAATAAACAAAAATAAAATTAATAAATTACCATATAGTTTTGTTTTTTTTGGTCATCATTAGCCAAACTCGGAGCCTTTGAGGCATTTGAAATAAAAGACATTTGAGTATAGTTTTGAATAATGGCCATCATGCTTGGTATATTTCTTTTGGAGAGACTTTTTTGTTCAACGTTTGGTTCATTTTTAAAAGAGGTAAAGGAAATCACACCACCAAACAAGCCAGAAAAAAAAACATACACATGTAAAAGCATAAAAACATTGATGCAAAAATAGTTGAGAGTATTCTTCATGATAAATTATTGTTAAAAGTCTAAATTGATCAATAAATATACAATCTTGATTAATTTATATACATTTTAGAAATAAATATATAAAATGCAAAAGATATGCAAAAATTACCAAAGTTGATGGAATAAAATAAAATGGGTCAAAAATTTCTTTTCTCAAAGGACATTTAATCGAAAAATTGGCAAATAATTTAAATATATCTCTGGAATGATCAAATCACACAAATAAAACAAGTTGTAATGATTTATACACTTTATAAATTACACATTAGTTATATATATATATATGCGCAGTGGGATTCAAGAAAAATTAGTCAAACACTTGACTTTGACTGATGACTTTTAAAATATTTGAAACTTTTAACCACCAGTTGATAGACGATGTTTACAATGTTTGAGAACAAGTGGTTTATATTATATATAACATATGTAAAAGTTTTCCATTTTCAGCAAGTAACGTTTTAATTTCTGCACTCGGCATGGATACAGTTTCAACGAGGGCTCTGCAGAGTTTATAAGACGAGTCGTGTGGTCCTGATACATCTTTATGGAATCTATCAATATAATCTAATATTTTCATAAAGTATACATTGTAAATATGGGAGGATCTCAAATGCGTACTAAAATAGTACTAAGTACTAAGTACTCTATAATATAGAATTAGTTGCTATTTTTACTATACTATATATATATAAGTATACTTTACTCTTAAATTAAAATTTAATAACAAGTTGTACATAGTTTATTATTTGTAAGCTTACATAATATTATCTCTGCAGTCTACAGAATTATAAATTATAAATTATAAACTTCAGGGAGGCTTTTGCTTTTTAAATTTTAATGACATTTTTACTGTTTATCCAGTGGTCACCATATTGTATTTCATAACGTACATGTACTGTTGATGCCACAATGACACACTTGAATAAGAATACTTACTACATTATAAATATTTTAGTGACGTAAAACACACTTGCATCTAATTATCCATATAATATCCTTCTACCACATTTTATAAATTACTTTAAGAATAATTACAATAGTTGTATTGATTCAAAAATAAATTATTCCGTTTACAAACGTTTGGTTCAACATGTTTTCAAGTTTTACAACAGTTTTAATTGTTGTTGGACAGATTAAAAGTGTGGAGGACGTCAGATTAGAAACTGATCAATAGATTCTTGTAATTATCTCAGATATAAATCATGACGAATATTTTATAAAAATTAAAAATTAAAAATAAGAAAAAATATTTTTTTTACTTTTAAATAAACGTAAAAATCCTCAATTATATAAAGTACTAGATTGACATTTTTGTAATACGTACAAAAACGTATCTAGCTCTGCCGACGGCGTGGCACCGGCAAGTCATTATTAGGAAAAACTATGTATAATTACTTTATATAATAGAGGATAGTGATCAAAATTGTGTGTGACTGTGTGACTGTTCCACTTTTCCGCAAAAACTAGGAACTGTACATTCTAATAAATAACACTTTCAGAACATAGTTTTTCCCGGGGGTGAACATAGGCTAGGTCTCATTATTTGAATCGAATTTCTTCCTGCTTTTTTTAATTTAATCCGTATATTTACATTTTATTTCTGTTGTTAACGTGTTGTTACTGTCTGGGATTTTATTTTTTTCATCCTTAGACACCTCTACTTTCCCCAAAATTTTCAGCATTGGTGTATATTTATCATTTAGATTAGTGATAATAAATAAAGGTGAAACTTTATTGGACGAAGTCAATTGACTCTTTAGTTTGGAAAAGAAAAAGTCGCTCCGAGAGAGTCGAACCCAGTTCAAGTGAGAAGAATATCAACTGAGTAGACATTACTCCTTACTTATTCGACTCATCAGACGTACAGTAACATGATAATGTTAAACTTCCCCTACAAATGAGTATCTACCGTTTGGAAAGGTACTGATAAATGACCCTGTATAACTCATGTTAGTAGGTTCTGATACACTTGTGATAATTAACTTATTAAATGCATGTACGAGTGCAGCACATGATAATTTAGATTTGAAAAGAAAAGGTCGCTTCAAGAGTCGAACCCAGTTCCTCAAAGTTGAATCAATTAAATGATCGCAACAATATCAACTGAGCTACAGCGATGTTACTCCTTACTTATTCGACTCCTCAGACGTACAGTAACATGATATCTGTTACATACTTTTTTAAAATGTCGTCATAATTTGTTTTATTTCTCTGTAAATTCTGTTATTTTTTTATAAATTTTTGTATTTAATATTATTACTAAGGTTACAATATTGTAACTTTATTTATATAAATATTTAATTAAATGTTAATTATTAGAAAAACTAATAATTCTGCCCAGCTAGTTTTTTAAAATTTATACATAAAATCTACATATCTTTCAATTGATGCATTCAAATTTAATATCCAAGTGGTCTAAGGAACACTTTAAAAATAGCCTTAATTTTTTAAAAAATGTTAATTTGTCTTAATTTTATTATTTTTTATTCCTGTATTCAAGAAACGTACTTATGACAAAATATTCACGAATTTTGTTTGATTTTATTCAACATAAAAGAATTTGTTATTTGTACCCTTTTTGGATAAACCTCTGTAACGTTTTTCTTCCTGTGTCAATCGTTTAAAAAATTAGTGTTCATTATAATTCCATTCATCTTACAAAATGTTATAAAATTATATATTTTTCACATTTGGTTGTTTGATTTGTCGCGATCTTGCACATAACTATAAATAATAAATTCATAGAAAAATTATAATTTAAAATCTTAACAAATGGTAGATATTATTATAATAATTATAGGCTATAATATCTACCATTATTTTAACCCTTACACCTTCTGGAAATCCCAGAAACATCTTGGCCACACTATGTTCGGAGGTAAGTATGTTAATCCCATTCTGAGCCCACCCAATCCACATGACCTCGCTGGACGCTATGACCTTAAACGAAAGGCGATCTTTTGCGACTAAATGAGCCAGAGCTACATCCGTCG
>JAUZND010034726.1:0-22207 GCA_034780555.1 Coelogynopora nodosa
GTCATGCTGCAGCTAGTAAAAATTTCAAATGGAAGTGTCAGTCGATTTCTATAATAGAAATCGATACTTCCATGTGACATTTTTACTAGCTGCAGCACGTTTATAATAAACGTGGCTTCCTATTGGTTACTACTGTTCAAACCAAACGTAATATAGAAGCGAGGGAAATGAATGAACATAATATACACTTATACAAAGCTGGCGCGTGGTACATGATATTTTACCAAACGAAATAGAAATCACCTAGTTCGTTGGATATTGATTTCTATCAATGTTTGTTAGTCTATGCTTTTTCGAAAGAGATCGCTGTTTTTGCATGGAAACATTATTTTTGAATACACTGACATTGAATAGGAAATCTCTGGCGAAAATGTACAATTATTACTAGGCTAATTATTATGTACTAAACCTACATCTCCTTGACAAAAAGACGTAAATCACATAATTTTTATAAATATTATGATAGAAAGACGTATGTGCCAGTGTAAAATGTGATATATGTCTTTTTGTCATAGTACTATTGAGAAAATAGATATACGCCTTTTTGTCGTAGTATTATTGAGAAATATTGGCGTTTACGTCTTTTTCAACTCAACTAACTTTTTATGTAAACCAGGAACGGTCCAACATTGCAAGTCAAGACATGTCGACCGTCTTTTAAGACTTTTTACATGTTAAACTAAAAATCACGAAAATGGCATATACGTCTTTCTGTCGTAGCACGGCAGTATCGTACAGAAGTAAAAACACACCTCTGCAAATCCAGTTAGTATATGTTGTGATAAAATGTACATAGGGGTGACTACCCAAGGTCTAAATACACTCTCATATATGCTAAATACACTAATATTTAACAATTATAGCAAGTTCAAACGGAATTTGGTGGTGTATGTAATGTACTTTCGAATTTAGAACAGATAGAGATAGTGTTTTTCGCAATGTAAATATTCTTAAACTACAGGTAATATAACATTGTTATTATTTGTCAGTATTGCTGCAAAAATTAGTGTAGCACGATTTCAGTTCTTTAGGTTTGTCATCGGAAAATCGTTTAGTGGGATCAAACTTTCCCTGTCCTTTCAACGGTAGGAGTGCTTCGAGTGTCTCAGCACCCAACAATTCCAGTTGATGAGTCTTATTTTTTCGAACTTGTGAGAAAATCCTCTCACATGCTGCATTAGAGTGAGGCACAGTCAGAATTCCCATCAAAAAGTCCCAAACTATTTGCTACTTACTATTTACTTGTTGTATTGTGTAACAGGCCACTGGTTTGCAGAAAGATTAAAATATTGAAAAATAGACATAAAAAAACTGGAAGTACAAAAATTGAAAATTGTTCAATAACACCCCCAAATCGTAATTAGACACCCAAAATAGTAATTTTTACTCCTAAATCATAAAAGTAAACAGGTCTGGTCTGTACTATGTACATATTTACATTATCGTGAATGTACATACATTGTATACATGTGTGTAAGCGAGAAGTTACATTTTCTACATCCATAGCAAACCCAAATTAATTAATAAAAAAGCAATTGTTGCGTTTTTACTTCAAGTTGATGTGGAAAACTGAGTTTTTAGCATGCTGCGTTTTAGATGCTATTTATGTTTCTGATAAAGGTTATTGTTGCTCATAAAAAATAGATTGTCATAAAAAAAATTTCTGCATCAACCGAAGTGCACCCCTACCGAAGATTCTGAAGAAAAAAGCTGACTAATTTGACACACGATTCACATTCTTTGTAACATAATAATATACTTTATTGTTATGTTGATTAAATATGATACTGTACTTTTTGTCATTTTTTAGTGTATAAGTAGTAACTAAATTCAAACCAGCGATTTTCAAAATTCCCTGCGATTCTAATTTTGAAATGGGCTGTGGCAACACTGCCAAAGAGTTTTTCACTGTTTTTCAGTTTTCAAGTTTTCGGAATGAGCATTAAAATTTCTGGACATGTTACCCCACATCTCATTCTTCCTCTGAAAAAAATTTGGCCCACCTTGTTTCCCTTCAAGCACATTAATATCAACTTCTTTCAGAAGCTCCACCAGAGTCAACTTTTCATCACTTGAATACCTAGCTGCCATTATCGAAAATATTTATTTAATGCTGACAGTAAAGGATTACTCGATAACGTACTGTCAGCTATAATAAAGACAGTGAACAAAGACAGCCAATACAATTCTACTACACACCGCTTCATTCATAAAGACCCATTGGTGATTACCAACAAGGCGAGTAACCTATGCGTTGGTGACCAATGCTTGTGTTGGTGTTGGTACCAACAAGATGAGCAACCCACCCATAATCTCATTAGTTGAGTTTTCAATATATGTACATAGTTGCATGAGTATTAAATGTTTACATATATAAAGAATTACATTTTTAATTTATATAATTTTTTTTATTTAAGTGAATTTGTTGGATACATTACACAATTTCATTTCTCTACTGGGAGCATATTACAGCTTGTATAGCTAAAATTAATACATCTAAATTCTGCAATGGCTCACAACCATTATTTTCTAGAATTTAATAGTTATATATCACCTGCTGGATATAAAAAATGATAATAAATATATTAAAATGAAGCCTTCCTTTATTGTCTAACATAAATTATTTCATAATTTTAATAAAATCGTATATGGATATAATATTTATATATATATATATGCATAACTATTTTAAACCAAATGTACATATTGTACATTTATATTTGAATCTTTTTGTACAATTAAAATTTTGTAAACCTATAACATTTTAAATAGCACGTCATAAAAACACTTTATTTAACAGAACAAAAAAGAAACCAATTATGTTAATAGATGCCTTTGAAGCAATCTAAGTTTTAAAATGTGAAAAATTTAGGTGCTACATGCTGATTTAGAGGCTCAGTTACTTGAATTATCATAAAGGGTTGGTGGATTATGGGGGGTGATGTCCCGGATTTTTAGTATGCTAGGTTAGCAGGTATGAAGCATGTGTTATTTGATATTTAGAGTATTTCAGGCATGTACATCAGTCCATTTTTAATAGTTAGCTTGAACTGGTTTGCCATCTGAGCTACAGAACTTTCTCAATTTGTAACACTGTTGTGTCTTTGGGTTTGACTTATTTTTCTAATTTAATTTATTATAGTTGAAAACTATTTCTATGATGTGAAAGAACTTTCACATTGTAAGTACTGATTAACTCAATATTTTCTATTTTACACTACAGTATATCTAGTTTATGATTTTAGTTTAACTATTTTTATTATTGTTCATTTAGATATTGAATTCATACAATTTTTCAATCCATCTATAGCTAATATTACTGCTGTTTTTTGCCAGCACTTCTGCTTTTTACCATTTCACATAAAAGCAGGCATTGTAGATAAGTGAATTACTTGAAATGTAATATAAATAAATTAACATTTTTTGTGGTATATAATAATTCCTATAATACAATAAAGAATAGTACATTTATTATTTAATCAATAAAAACAGAAAAAATAAAAAATATTAATTATATAAAACAAAATTTTGTCCCTATAAATATATATATTTACTATTTAACTGTTATATCATCAAAGAATTTTAGACATTTTATATAAAGGGTGGTGTAAAAAGGAGCTAAAATATTTGTACAAATCCCAAATATATTAATACACTAGTCAGTATAATAGATATAATAAAATTATTATTGTTAAAAATATACAACAGTAATCTTAATTTTTTTTCAAATAACTTATTGAAACAATTATTTCTTTCTTCATTTATTATACAGTATTTCCACCTTTTAATAAAATACCAGTAAAAATCATTAAACATGAAAAGGATAAATATCGCAATTTCTGCTTTAATTTTCTGATTCAAATACCAATAATTCACTGATTCTACTGCTTAAATATAATATCTTAATGTGCCTCATAGTAAAAAATCACATAAAATTCTGGAATGATGAAGGCAATTCAATTGCTCCTCATTTATTCTTTTTATTTAGCATTAGATAAATAATCTCTGCAGTTCCTGCAGTAAGCAATGACATATTTGCTTAAAACTGTGTAACATCTGTCCACATTCATTATTTCAAAGCTTATGTCAAAACTCACCACTCCTGTAATGTATACCTATGTACACAAACAGTAAATGACTTTCTAAATAACACCATAAAGATTTTTCTAAAACTAATAGTGCATATTATGTTGTTTACCAACCCATTTATGTGAAATACTGTTTCTTTAGAAAATCGTATTCACTGGTTTATAATCCATTTGCAAAACTGAAGTCTATGTTTGATCAGCATCATCTTCAACTTTTTCCTATACATATGTAATCTTATACAGATGGTATTTGTGATTACACTAGTATACTTTATTGATCAACATGAATCTATCTTTCAAGTTGTCTTGTGAATAGGTTTTAATAAGTTTTAATAATTTTAAGTTTTAATAATTTCTACTGTTCTGGTCAGTCAACTGAGTTACTCTTAAATAATGATTTTTATCATTAATTGTGCAGTATATTATACTTAGACTAGTATTTACTTATATTAGCAAAAAAATGTATGGTTCTTACACAGGTCATTTCTCGAAGCTGTCATAATCATAAAGCATTTCTTGAAACTGCAATTTGAATTGATGTTGTCTTAAGTATTTTAGATGGGTAAATTGATATTGTAGCATTGAAACCAAGACTGTGGTTGTTTCTCAATGCTATCATAAGCATACATTTTGTTTAAACATTGCAGCTGTAGTGTATTATCTTAATGAGGGCCTATACTTAGTCATATCTTTTATTAATGTAGATTAATTGTAAAATAAAGTTAAGACAATAGCTGAATAATTAAAATATATAATATTCCAAATTTTAGAATAACTCTTTTTCAAGGAATGCACCTATACAATTGTATTATTTGTAAATAGTCATATATTTAGATCGATGAGAAAATGCATTTATAATGATGTAGATATGATTCCTGAACATTTAGAGCCTAGTCATAATTTATATATTTATTGAAGTTATTATTTTTTAATGAAATAATATCTTCATCTTAAAAATCAATGTAATGACGCACTGTATATGTTTACTATATAGTTTATTTATTTATATATAGTTTTTTTAATATGTTAAATTTTATAATATTTTTTAATAAATCAAGTTTAATTAAAACATTAATGAAATAATTTTTTTAAATAAATTAAATCTAATAATTAAAAAAATTTAATCAATTATATTTTTAGATGATTAGTAAAAAAAATTGAAGTAAACACCATCTGAATAACTCGCAATCATATTTTTTGTTGTTTCATAATATAAATATATGCAACATTTAATTTTAAAAGTGTGACAATTAAAGTTTTTGGACTTAGAAACACCACAATTAACAAAATATTTAGGATGTCAATGCCAACAATTTCCAGGTATAGCCGGCCTTGCCTCTCTACAGAAAAGACTAGCTGATCCCTTTATAAGAAAACGATCAATTAATACGAAAATTATTTTGTTACATAACCTCTCCCCTCCTAATTGTGATGCTTGCATCTGCACTGGATTTCTTTAATATTATAAGAAGGGGTAAATTGGTGTAAATCCGTTTTTTGTAAAGGGAGGATATGTGCAAGCTTGATTATATACACAATTTAAAAAAACTCAATAAGCTGTATTTATCATCCCCCAACCTTGTTGAAACTAATTGGGAAACTCCTGTACTCACGCAGCCTATACATTACATATTTATATAGTTATGCATATTATAAAATTTTAAAATATTATATTATTTCAACTAATTATTTTTTAATTGCTTAATTTTTCATACCATAGTCATGTACTTTATTAATTATTATATGGAAAAGAGGAGCACTCTACTCTCATAAGAATTTCTAGACGATTTTGTATAAAATTATATTGAAAAATTATAATAAATTCTGTTACAAGTCTCATTGAATTTGACGGGAAGCAATATTGTGCCTTGAAAGTGTTTACAATAATTACATATGTGTATTCATCTAATTTTAACGTTTTTAAAAAATCTTAATACTTTAATTATGCTTATTATTTTTAGTCACTGAGAAATTTTATTCTAAATTTTCAAATATTGATTATTGTAATTTTTTCTGTAAAATCA
Source organism: Coelogynopora nodosa (assembly GCA_034780555.1). Taxonomy (NCBI): domain Eukaryota; kingdom Metazoa; phylum Platyhelminthes; order Proseriata; family Coelogynoporidae; genus Coelogynopora; species Coelogynopora nodosa. Next base: position 6,113 of record JAUZND010034726.1, read on the forward strand.
ATAAAAAACAATATTTGATGGGTTGGTGAATTGCCAGGATTTTAATTTACATTATGAGGTGCGCCCTAACTTTTCATTTCCTTCTTGTATTTGAAATAACATAAGGTATGACATACTCACATTTCAAAATAGTTATTGTCCACCTGTCAATAATTTTCTGCAGCAACTGTATTGTATTATCTTTAGTACAGTAGGTACCAAGATAACATTAAGAAACATAACTTCGAAACCGTGTTTGTACTGTACTAAGATAATATAATGCTTATGACAACTTCGAGAAACGCCGCCCTCCCAAGGTTTATGCTGAAAAGTTATGTAGTTTAGTCAATTTGAAGATATTAAAAACAATTACATGATCAAAAATTTAAGCTGAATGTTATTGAAATATACTTTCAATAATACAATACATATCACAGTAACATGATTAATACTATTAGTAAACCTAATGGTAATCCTAACCCAATTCTAATGCCTTAAAATAAATAAAAAATATTCTTAAAAGTCAGTAAAATGTACTTTAGAACTGTACACTAAATTTTGCATATTGTAAGCTACTACAATGGATCATGTAATATTTTTATTGCTAAAGTGCTCACCTTTTTCTTTTTACCTATTTATATTTTTATCTTATATTTTCAGATTAGCCAAATGATTTCGTCTTATGGCAGGCATTGGACAGTACGTTTTGTTTAGCTTATTGATGATACATTTTATTTATGCATAATAACTATCTTAATGTTGACATCATTTGATTTTTAGACCATTTTCACCTGGTGATCAATCAGTTCCCTGGAACAGTTCTCAAGTGCAGTAAGTGATAATATCTAAACTTTAAATAAATTGTTCGGTGTAATTATTTATTTTTTTAGTCATCTTTGCATGACAAATTAGTGGACAATAAGACTGAATATTTTTTGTTAATTGTTAGTGTTTAGAACAACTGCTAACATCTTTTACCCAATCATAATTTTTACAAATATGACAACCACTGGCTCTAAACAATCAATAAAATTGATTGGAACCATCAATCAGGCAAAATCAGCTCACCAGATAGATATACCGATCACATTGTCAGGTCATGATAAACTCGAAAGTATAGTTAATATATATATTATTTTGAATTATTATTTTAACAGTGTTTAAAGAGTGAACATTTTACAATAAGTTTGTTTAGAAAAATATTTCCTCCAGGTATGCTTGATTGGCAATCCCAAAAATGTTGTTAAAACTTTGCGACCACTAGCGCACTTACTCTAGCCCTTGTAAACAAAATTACATGTTACTTTGAAGTGCAGACATGGATACAAATAACAGCATAACAGAAATCAAATCATTGCATGTAACACTAAAAACTGATACGTTGATTTTCAAATGTTTTAAATTTATATATTTCGATACATTTAAAATAAATTGTCTTGCACTTGAACATAAGATTGTTTTTTCCTATAAATTCTTTAATTGACCAAATAGTGTATTTCAGATTTGTTTTATCAAATAATTAGTATGATGTAATCGATTTTGACCTATACAAATTTTTCAATTTTGTTCCATAATGAACAAAATGTTACCTGTATTATTTAATTGGATATTTTCTCCTTTCAATTATAGATTTAGTATGGGCAGAACCATTGCTCACGATACTACTTCTAATGCATTGAACAAGTCTTTTATGAATTTTTCTTCTGGACCTGAGAAAAGGGTATGTAAATAATTTGAATAAATTAGTTATATTATGAACAAAAAACTTATACTTTATTACACAATTGCAGTGCACATTTTTTTGAACGCCATTTTGAATATATATACATATGTCCATATCAATTTTACATTATTCATAGTTAGTTTACCTTTATTTTAAAGTTAAGTGTTTTCCGTATGTCATGATTGATTATCAGTGGCATAAAGTTATTGGTAATGCTTATTACTTGTACTATTTGCAATGGAATTATATATTATTACATTAAACGTAGGTAAATTGCCTGTATGGTGTTGCTCGAAAATAGTAATTTTTATATCTAAATTCTGATCATTTTTGGGAACTCGTACTAAGGCTGCAAAAATAATATTTTATTAGAAAAACATTAAAAACGTTAACTTTATTTTATTGTATTAGTTTTAATTGTAAAGAAAGCAATGACATGACTACAGTAAAAAATATATATTCAACGTTCAATATATATTTAACCCCAATTTAATTTAAATCTATTTCATTGTAAAGCCATAGACATAGCAAGCAATATCCTATTTTGTAAAAAAATGTCACGAATATAGCTGGCTATTGAAACTTTATGCCGTTTTTATTATTATTAATAATTGCTCTTATATATTATGTTCAATAGCACGTGTTTTCTTTATTATCTAGTATATTAATATGTTTAATAACCGTACTCTATGTCTTTTACCGTCGTTATTGCATTGTGTATAACTTAACCTGATAATATTCTTCATCTTACAGAATATTGTTTTTGGAAAATCTAATATTTATTGTGTCATTTTTACGTTTTTTATGTTTACTGGCACGGAGAAGAATAATTTCTTACTTAACCATGTAAACGATCCGATAGAAAAGGCTTCAGTTTATGCATACAATTTTGTAGCATTGTAATGTTCTAATTAATTAGCATGATTACTTGTATTAATTTATTTACATTAGTATACTATATATATATTGATTGCTTGAGGTTACTTGATTATTTAGTGTTTTTAATCATTTTCGAATTATTCAGTTACGAAATATTGTATTTCATTTAAAATATTATTAACGTAACGACTATTTGAATATATACAGTTGTTTAGAACGTTCACACCACCTCTGTAATATGAGAAGTTGGCAGCATTATTTTCTATTCACGAATCTGATTTTATCTAATTTAACTCTTAGGAGGACAATAAACATTGACCGACAAATTATATTGAATAAATATTTTTGATTTTGTAGTTTGCTTGCACATAGCTTAATTCTTTTGAGTACCTCTGAAGTTATTGAAATTATTTTACAAATAGTTCTTCTAAATAAGACGCTGTTATTATGTATTGCAAATAAGGATTTTGCGACTTTAATTCATGTAATATTTCAAATATTATAAATTTAACGCATAGAGGAAATGAAGTTAACGCTGCAGGCATTAATACTAAACATAAAGTATATATTATTGGCCACTAACTCTCATTCCAACACCACCGTTACATCCCCGCCCGCCTCCAGTCCATGTATTCCGAGGAGAACGGCGACGCGCTCCACGGCGGCAGCAGCAGTAGCGCCGCCTACCGGAACAACTTCTACCCGACGTCGTCAGGCGGTGCAGTAGAGAAGGACCTCTTCACCCAGATGCCCCCCTTCTCAACTGTGATGCGCAATGGAGAACCCGTCTCCTCCCCCTCCTCCTCCTCGGCAACGGCCCCCTCTTCGGGACTGCCGCTGGTTTCCCGGATCCCTGCGCCCAACCATCATCTGGGTCTGTCTGAGGGGGGCGGCGGTGCTGGGAGCACTCCGTCGGCGGCTCAGACTGCCCTCCAGGTAAGATATTTTATTAATTTCTTTATGTTTGTAGGTTGATTGGTTAACTGGTAGTCGTGTCTCTTCATAGGATATCTATTATTTTTCTAAGATATTATATTATTCGTGTAAATCTCCCTTTCATGGTGATGCGCTGTTTTGGTTTTTAAACACATATTTCTTGACTTATGGTACAACTATTAGAAAAGTCATCAATCTGAACTGTACTTATATTTGGTCGTTTTTGAGGATATAATAAAAAAATTCTTTCTTTTAAATTGGTTTGATTTACTACATACTTTCTACTTACCTGAAATTGATAACAATAAAGCAAGTACTATTTTTAGAAATGGAGTAATAGCAATGTTATAAGATAATGTTTACTCTATAATATGTGTTGGCATCTCAACTTCCTCATTAACTACCATTCCAGGCCTCGCTCCTCCAGTCGAGAACCGCCTCCATGTTCCCCACCTCTGTTGGCGGCGGCGGTGGCAGCCCCTACCAACAACAGCAGCTTGGCACCAAGATCACCGGTGGCCGGGGGGGCCTCTATCCCCTGGGCGGGGGACAGGTCTCCTCTGTCGGCGGCGGTGGTGGAGGTTCGGGGGGCAGCGGTTCCACCACCCCAGTGACACTGGACCCATCTGAGTTCCCCTCGTTGAGCGGCCGTGGTCTGGGTGTCGTTGGTGGTGGTGTGGGCGGCGGTCTCATAGGCGTCGGCGGCGGCGTTATTGGTGGTGGTCTTTCAGGTGTCAATCCCGGGCTCACTGGACACCTGGGGCTGGGCGGGATTGGAGGTTCGATCACTGCGCAGTCGCTTCTCCCAGGTGAATTATTGTCGAATTATTAGGATAGAGGAGGGCATATGGCGCGGCGTTCTAAGATCGATATATTTAAACGCGTGATTAATAATTTGCATTGATTATTTTGCATATTTTTAAATATTTTTTTGATAGTGTAGCATCCTTTGAATTAAAAACAAAAATCCGTTGCAAAAATTGAAAGCGTTAATGTCAGTTATAAACAGCTTATTTGCATAGTGTTTAAAAAGTAAACGTTTTTATTTAAATTCTTATAATTTATTTAGCATTAATTATTTAGCTACTTTAAGCATTATTTTTTGTTAATGTTGTTAGATTTGGTTAAAATAAGCGTAGTTATTGCCGCTCCAAAACACCTCAGCAAAGTTTTACTAATGTGAATATATTTCAAAAAGGTGAAAAATGATAGCCTAATTAATATTCGAATGGCAAATATGTTTATAACAAATTATTTCTAAAAATAATTCGTTCAACATTATTTTTGTTTAAAAAGAAATTGTTATAAAAAATGTATATAGACGTTTTTTTGTAATTAGACATTACATTCATTTTTATAATTATGACTTTTTATCGTTTTTATTTATTTTCTAGTGACAGAATAAAATGAAGTGCCTTTATTCACTTTTATTATGTTAACTAAATATGTAATACAGGGTTCCCACAAACCGGGAAAATATTAAAAAAAATCTCATTCGTTAAAAAACTGGGAAAATAAAGCTTTCTTAAAAAATTATGGAAAACACAACACCAGGAAAATACATTTTTCGTGAGTAAAGCATTCGGTTGCTGAATTATCACCTTACATGCAGATTCGTAATATTTGAGAGCTGACAAAAAATCTGATTAGCCTCTACTTCACACTGCAAATGCACTCAAAAAATTTGCAAATACCAAAGCTGAGGATTAAAATGCAGGCATGAGATTCTTTCGGGGTTTTGCGGCTGAAAAACCATTCTTTTAATTCTCCCAAATATGCTGTGAAAAAACTAACCCCCTGCATTGGGACTTATTTTACTAATTTTTAAAGGCAAAAAAATACGGACTCGCAATAATTATTTTCAAGGTTTTCAATTCCTTTTAAATCAGGCTTACACACTAGCTGACCTTGTGGAACCTCTTCATACATAATTCCCATTCTCAGTTTTATCACATTTATGATACATTTGTACCTAGAGAATATTTTCACATTAGAAGTGCCAATATTATTCTTTAACTTTGATCTAATTTATCTGGGAAAACCACCGGGAAACCTATTTTAGAAAAACCGTGATAATATAATTTTGTGAATAAAGGCAATACCTGAGATTCACTGATCATCATTATAATAGAATTAATACAAAAAACATTCGCGTATTATAATCTTTTGCTAATATCTACAAACTATTATTTTCTTGAGATTCGTTTGGTAATATATGCCAGCCTAGAGTCCAAAACTGAAATCTCTATGTAATTTAAGGTGTGGGACAATTATTTGTTATGATATATTTGTCAAATCTTCTAGTAAATGTCATATTATGATCCCTTTGCACTTTAGGGTGTATTTTTTTCATTATTTTTGGTATAAAACATAGAAAAGTAGGCTACTTACTGAGTGTGGGGATGATTTCAAAACAGATTAATTTTTGTGAATGTAGAATTTCCTCAGTTTCGTTCGTTGATTAGGTATTTCTTATAATTATGCAGTTTTACTGTCATATCGCGTTGTTTGCCTATATATTCTGTTCTGTGTCATAGCGGACGTTTCCTACTTTATTCCGATCGATAAATAGGCATAATACCGATTAGTTAAATTATATATTTTTTGTTTTTATACTTGTCGGGTTTAATACTTGTTAATATTATTATATGTAGAAATCGACGTGTTTGAAATAGTTAAATTGGATGGGGAGCAGTTAACCTTTACCTACTAATTAAAAAATTTAATCTATTTGCTATTTTTTTTATTATACTTTGCTTTAGAATATATGCCCGGTTGGTTCAGAATTATCAAATTACTAATAAATAATACAATTTGGTTGTATCGTACTTTTTAAATTAAAATATGAAAAAATGTGATTTTAGGGAAACGTACGTATGAACAAACCGATTAATATTTTTCTGTTTTTATTTGCATGCCATATGATTCTGACAACTAACTAAGAGTAGACAAGTATAGACGACGTAGTTATATAGATCAAAGCAAGTCATCTAACTGTCTAATTTGTACATCCGTTCAAATCAGCACTCTTACAAACAGCAAACTTCAATTTCTGCGTAATAACTGCTTAATTCGGTATCGCTCAGTAGCCTATAATAGAAACACTACCATTTATGTAATATATTATCGAACTCCTGGCAATAACACACACATCTTATCATAATCGTTGTCAGGTGGTCCGCCTAGTACCGCCTCAGCAGCGGCCGCCTCCGCAGCCGCCGTCCGTAACTATGTCAACGTGATGTCCAAAGGCGGCGTCGGCCCAGGTGGCCCCGGCGTCGAACAGACAGAGTTCACCATCCAGCAGGAGGACTTCCCTGCGTTGCCAGGCGCCCAGAACCCGCCCCCCAGCTCCACCACCCCCTCGTCGAGTGCTCCGGCCTCTGGAGGTGTGGGCGGCGGTGGTTTCTCGTCTGCTCCCTCCAGTGGTAGTGCTGCCAGTGTCACGACGATATCGTCGGCGGCGGGGGGGACACTGATGCCTCCCCAGTCCTCCTCGTCGTCAGGCGGGGCGGTGCATCCCTCACAGCTCTCCTATCTGTCGCAGCTGCAGTTGCAGCAGGTGAGAAGACTTCGGGTAGTGGTTGTTGTTGATTTATTAAAGAATTTTATTATTTTAATTTTAAAGAGAGCGGCATATGAATGTTTTGATAGACTTTTCAGAGGGGCTTCCTATTTTCCTAGCTGCATTTAACATATTGGGTTAAATATGTCTATAAATTTCGTAAAAAAAATGTTTAAAATTTTTTTAATTGTTTTGATGAAATAAAATAATAGTTCCTAAAAAATACAGTAAATATTTGTTTTTAACATATTTTAATAATTTATGACATCATAATAGTGCCAACAAATAATTTCAAATAATGTATGCAATGATGGTAGTTTCATCCTAAAAGGCAAACTATCATTTAGCATTTATCAATAATTAAAAGTTTTATTAAATACATCACTTTAAGTTGTCTTACAAAATACATTATAACCACTCTAAACCTGACTTGTTTCTTGACAAAAAATTATTCATCATTGAATCCATGTTCTCTAAACCGAACAGGCGGCTGCGGTAGCGGCAGCTTCCGGGCAACAGTTGTCAGGACAACAGCAGCAAAGTCAGGCAGCAATGCAGCAACAGCAGATGGTGCAGCAGCAGCAGCAACAACAGGCGGCTGCTGGCGGATTCCAAACTAGTGGCGGGGGTACTTCGCCGATGGTGACGCCACAGGTAGGCCCAGTTAGACTATAAAACTTTAATTAACTAAATTGATCAGAAGTCTTGTGTGGAAATGTTATACAAAAAGGCCCCGACCACATATCATGCAATTACTGTTAAAAAAACGTTGTGCCGGATTGTGCAACATTTTCTTGTGGTCAATTTATTCTTAGTAAGTATTTCTCCCAATTTTGAAAAATCATTTGACATATTATATCAAATTGTTTTACAGTTTACTTATTTAAGTTCTGCTGTTTTGTTTATAAAGCTTTTTTATAACATTGATATACATTTTATTCTAAACTTGATTGGTGGCTGGATAGGTTTTAACAGCTGATGAATTTGAAATTTTACTATAAGAAATATAGCCATAAGAATGAATCCAGAGCCATAATATTTATTGCTATGTGTGTAATAGACACACAATTTGAGCATTGTAAAAATCTACAAGTGAAGTCGTAAATTTACGAAGAATTATAATTGGTTATTTTGTCACCCAATAGGACACTTTTTTAGAGATAGAATTAATCCTTTAGGCAGTTTATCCGATGGTAAAGTTTTACTAAACTATAGATTCATACGTGAAGTTTTCTTTTATTTAATCGACACCATTAGGTAATAAGTAATAGTTATCGTATCATGGCTGAGTCGAGAGCGAAACTCGAGACGACAGCCATGAGACGACAACTGTTTTATCGTCAAATGTTGCACTCTGACAAATCCACCGGCCGACTTATACCTGCTAAACAGATATTGCGCAATCTAATTATGTTGGAATTATCTTTCGATGATTTTGATGATAATTAATCGATTCTTCAATACACATAACGTAATTAAATGAAAGCTAGTTATCGCCGCATGAAACGATAACAAGTTATAACATAACTCCTTCTACATAACGCTCCTGCGTTCTCTTAGTTATAATAAACTCATAACGAGACAACGATCAGAGTGAGATGCAATTACTTCTCATTCCTACCAAGTGAACATTACTCGTTTTTTATTTCATTTAATTACGTTATGTGTATTGAAGAATCGATTAATTATCATCAAAATGATCGAAAGATAATTCGAATATAATTAGATTGCGCAATATCTGTTTAGCAGGTATAAGTCGGCCGGGTGGATTTGTCAGCTAGGGCAACATTGGACGATAACTATTACTTATTAATACCTGTTAATAACGCGCAACCACTTTAAAACATATAGTTACATCTAGTTCATTTATGCTATATTGTCTTAATTATTTACTTTCTTTAATGATTTTGTTTCGCGTTTGATGGGAACAAAAGGAATTCTGTCAAGAGAACATAATATGTATATAACAAAGGGCTCATCATCCATATTTGAAAAATCAGTAATTTTGTACATGGTATTTAAAGTGATACATAAAATAATTAATTCAATGGACGTTTTACCAATAAAAACTATTACCAATAAAAAATAACTTATTTTTCGTCTTTATCAAAAATCGATAGGAAAAAATTAATAACGAATAGTAATTTTTTTAAATTTAAGAGACGAAAAATATTTCATAAAATTATTTAGAGACAAGGTATACGTGTACCAAATTTCAGCTAAATCTGTCAACGGAAAGGATTATTTTACTGCTTCATAGAAATTCACAAGAACTGTGAAAGGTTAATATCAGCTGGTTATTCATTTAACGGGACCTTTAGTACTTTTTTCTTAAAATATGAACATTATATTTATAGCTAACATCATTCATATAATTAAGTGTTATCAATGTCATATTAAAACATTGTTTACACTGCATGTTATTGCCAGTTGGTTCTGATATCAATACATGTCGATTTTTTGAAAATATTTATTTGATTTGGTAGTAATTGACGTATAATATATTTAATTTAATAAAAGGACGTAAAATGACAATTCAATAATTAGAAAATTATTTGTTAAAATTTATTATAAATTTTAATATTTTCAAGTCAACATCGACCAGTATGTTTTTAGTATTCTATTTTATTGTCACATAGTTATAAACTCCTACATAGTCATGTGAAATATTGTCTTCTGACCTTATTTGACATAAATCATAATATTTTAAAAATATATAATGTATGTTATATATTTTATGTAATCCTTTCGATCCTTCATAGTTGAAATTCTAACCTGATAAGTAAACAAAATAACGGAGTTTTTATAAGTATATCTTCTATATTCATATTTTTTCATAAGTCAGAAAAATATAGAATTTCTAAATTCTATTTTGAAAATCGATATTTGGGGGAAAAAAATTCTAAATTGATGTTAATTAAAATGCCAGTAACCTAACTTTAAAACATTGATAAAATCTGTTTTATTCGGATTAAGGCAGGGCAGAAATCTACCGTAAATTATTCAGGGAATAAGAGTCAAACTTTAATTTTATCAGTTATTAATTTCTATATATTTTAATTTCTTATTCATTAAATATTTAATTTTTTTGAAGAATTTGCAACTTTTTGATAACTAATTTACGGCCAATTGCTAAGTTGATGTTCGCCCAGCTCAAAGTAGCAAAAACAGCCTCTGAGCTCTGTCTTCACACACACAGGTGTCGGGGCCGCCACGGATAGTCCTCCACCAGAACAGCAGCCAGGTGTCCAACATTCCCAAGAGCATGATCCACGACCCCTTCGGGATGGTGGGCCTGCTCAAGCTGATGAAGGTGGGCGAGACAGAGCCCACGCTGAACCTGCTGGCGCCGGGGATCGATCTCACGGGATTGGGGGTCAATGTGGGCCAACAGGCGTGAGTACACCGCTGCAGTTACTACAGTACACATAGAGGAGAATTGTGCTGAATTTCCTGGGGGGGTTATTAGTAATCGTTGTGCCCATTGATTTTCAAAAACTGGGAAAATATATATTCATTTTAATAGGATGTTTATTTTTTGTGTAAAAACACTTACAGGCCTCCCACACGACTATAAAACAAAAATACTTATATATATACAACAACTATTTTATTTCTTATAGTCTTGTATAGTTCATTGATTTTTAGATTTTATCGTGGAAGTAACTTTATATTTGACTTTATTTGTATCTGCTTCCTTTTTGCAAGGTTTTTGTTATTTTGAAAAAAATTACATTGATTTTAAGAAAGGTTAAATTTATGAACAATAATTGCAATTTATACAGTTAAAACCCAATCGGTCATGTATTTTTATGAAATAAAAATTATATATTTTAAACCACAATATCTTAGAGAAAATATGAAAAACCAAAAAAATTACTGTTTGAGTTTTTTATTGTGCTACTTCCGGGTTATGGCATAATCAGTCCCACTGTCTGGTGCATTATTTTGACCCATGAGCATTTATTTCATCTTTAGGTTCTTTAGATTTTTAATTTGCACAGTTAAGTAGTTTGTTAGATAAAGACGATTAACCCTTCTAACGTGGAGGGTTAGAAGTTAGGTTTTTTGATTGAACTATATAATGTATGATCTTTATTTTTTTACTCAGTGGTTAAAATACTTTTTATCTAACTAGAGTAAGAAACCCCCCTGGGTTTTCATACTTTCCGATGATATTAGGAGTTAAAACGTGCAAAATGATTAGGAAAAATTAGTTTGTCGTAAATTATATCCATTTAACTTGAATAATAAAATTATTTATTAAAATAACAAGTAATTTATAATAATACTCAAATAGCATTTATACTACTTATAGCTTATTTATATAAGTAGTATAATATTAAAAAATATATCAACAAATACAGATATTGTGATCTGGAATCAGATGCAAACAGAATCAAGTCAATTGTTTTCATTTATCAAAAAATCGTTCACTTTGTGATAAAAGTCAATATAAGCATATATGGTTATTTTCCTATAGTTTTCCTAGCTGACGTTTATGACGTAATCAGGTCATAAAATGATACCAATCGATTACTTTTTTTGAAAATAAAAGTTGCTCAACAAATCTGTTTATCAAATTTCAGCTTCCCCCCCCCCCCCCCCATTCACGTAGCAAACATAAAAAGTATGTCCACGTACGAAGGTTAATAGAAAGATAGTAATTAGAAAAGACTGACAATTTATAGAAAAATAACTGCTTGTCATATTATTTTGTAAATTCAAGAAATTTGATCTCGGAAACTCTCAAATCAAGAAAAATAATAATGAAAATTCTTGAAACTATTCAATAATATATAAGTCAAAACTCTAAATAACCTTATACTAGTGACGTGGAAACATGAATATTGCAAAATCCGACATGGCTGTCACTATTTTCGGATTTTAATTTCTTGTATTTCTGGTCTGCTAAAACTCTGGCATTGGTGTATTCTAGCCACAGAAAACAACGGTTTTATAGGAACTGTTAGTTAGTTACCTCTGTCAATTTAGTCCACCGAGAAAATTTACGATTTGTTCAGTCTTTTTGTGACTTTTCCAAAAATCTGGTTGTTTGTTTAATGATTTATGGTATAATGTGCAAATTGTTAATATTTGTTCAAATCGCATTTGGTCATCATTTTCATTATACAGTTTGTTACTCTGAGCTTGGTGTACTGTATACTATTGACTTGTGTAAAAACAAACTTTCAGTAAATATAAACAATTTTTTTGTTATAAAAGAGTTCGTGAATTTTTTTGTTATAAAAGAAATTCGTGAATTTTAAATGAAATTAATTAATACATGATAATATGAAGTTAGTGAGGAACTTAAGTAGTTTTATAGGAGTCACAAAAGGCACATGGTCGAGCACATTCTTCAGTAAAGGTAATTTTCATGCATTCTATGTGTTACAAGTTCATATATTGCATTAGCCGTAGAGAATATCTGCAAATAAATTTTATCTGCGAACCAGTTCATTTCCGGCAATTTATGGAGACGTTTTTTTGTCTCTCTGTTATTTTCATTTCACTGCTCAGATTATGTTCATATTTGTTATTGGTCGTATTATATAATGTGGTATCTATTTGCTAATTTTATGCCTATTCTTGTAAACGGTACGCGGATTATTTTTTTAAAATGTTTACCATTTAATACGTGTACATTATCGTCGTAAATCTTTTGAGAAGTAATCGATTACCAACTTTCCTACGATAACATAATATTTCGGACCTTGTTTGCCTCTCTATTTAAGAAATTTATTGCAATTTTTTTCTTACATGCTCTACTCTTCGCACAAATAATTGTATGAAGAGTAACTCCTCACTAAAACTACTCGTTACATTCAAACGTGTAAAGAACGGAGTGGTTACCCAATAACCGTTAGTTTTATTCACCATCCTCCCGGATGTTAAGATCTCAGCTGTACTCAGACTGAAAGTCAGTCAGACATATATTGATTATTATAATATGGAGTAATTGTAAATCCTTCATTTAATTGCGTGCATTTACCGTTTACCTTAGATAACACGCTGTATACTAATGATTTTAAAGATTATGTTTCATATTATATAGAAATAAAAATTAGCTAACATTTAGCTGTATTGTAATTTTAGAAAAAAGGTAACTGCTGTATAGATTTACAAAAGTTTTTTATTTTTAGTTTCTATGAATTCACATTTCCTTATCTCCTCTGTTATAGTCCATTTTATTGTTGTATCAATCTTCTTTTATGGCATTCAACGCTAATTTTCTCTAAATTTAGGTTTGATTATTTATTTTTATGTATTATATTATATTAATTTTACAATTCAATATCTGGAAAAGGTATTGTGCGACATGAATCGGTCAAGTATTTTATCCATTAATGTGTAATTGCTATCACCTCGTATTTGTCATTCAAAACATGCGCTTTCATGGTCCTTTAAAATCAATATTGAAAAATAGGTCGAATTAGTTCCTGGCCATATTTCTGTTGAATCGTTTCTTTCTCGAGGAAATAATCAAAGTCGAGATTCCAGAATAGGATGCGAATTGGACTAATAACATTCATTTTGCATTGGTGGTCCTCTATAAATGTTATTATGTAAAATTGTTACTATGATTTTGTTCACGATTTTTCCATTACGTTCAAATAGTATACTAATGGCATAATATTGATTTTAACAAAGTTTCTTAATTTTTATATCTTTAAAAATGTTTGAAGACAGTTGGGTTGAATTTCTATAGGAATTGGATTGTATTATTTAATTCACACTCAGAGCCCTCGGAATTGGATCGTAATGTATTTTTATTATTAATAATTTATTATGTTCATTCTTAAATTGGCGTTTAGAGAATGTACTTTGCACTTTGGTTCTAATCTCATCTGGATACTCGACATATCTCATATAGAAAATTAAGGATTGTTGATACGCCCTAGATAATGGCATCTGAAAGTTACCCTTTGTCTTTGTTCTATAGCCATTATTTATTAGAAACACTGTGTTTTATTCTGAGTCAAATAAACTACTGATCGTCGCGTAAGTGTCACGAGATTTGTCTTGTGTACTCTTATCTTTGATAACTATATGTGGTCGAATAGTAACAATGAGTTTTGAGATTTAAAATAATACTAACTAATACAAATATGTTTTTAATAATTACTATTCGTGTCTATCATTGTTGAACACCATTTTGCTTATTATTTATGTAGTATCTACCCCTTTTAATAATCAACGTTATTATATAACATTGACTGTGAACTTATAGTTAAATCTTTTTCATTCCCTTTTGTAATTATGACCTCGTGACATTTTCTGTGTTTGTTTAGGGTAATGTATACAGACTTTTGAAGAAGATCACTTTATTTTCAAATATATTTAACGAAATCGTTTACAACTCATTGCCACAACATTTTGCATTTATTTGTCACATTTCTGTGTCATATAATTATCATTGTCAATAAATGTACAATATTTTATGAATATATTTATATTTGTTGTTATCGTGTTCAGTATTTATTTATGTTGTGGTTATCAGCTAGTTAATGGTCTTTCATAGTTTTAAAATTTGTTGTTTGTCATCATGTTCCATCGTGTTTCAAAATCTAATATTATAGTGTTATTATCTCCCATTTCTTAATCTTTAACTGCTGCAGTGAGAAATGTCGAAATTTTTAAAGCGACATTCGTACTGAAATTGTTATTTTATGAGAAATGTTCCGTGCTTTAACTTGGTTACGTTTCCATAGTAACCAAGGAAAGTACATGGCTATGTTAGCGGTGTTATCTTATTTTTATAGCGCTAGGTTGCTATCAAATTCATTTAAGATTAGTGCATGAAATAGTTATGATTCTGCCTTGTTCGGTCGATAATACAACTCTACAGGTATCGTAATATAACTATGCATGTTGAAGAATGAAGTTTCCTTGCTTTAATGTATGTACAAACGAAAATATATAGTCATACGAAGGTTACAGTTTTTTCGATTATTGTTTTACGGTTGTCATAATAGTGTTGTTAAACGTTATAGAATGTTACAATTTAATGTTAAGTTATTCATAACAATTATTATCCATGCAATGTTGAGTCTCAATTATTTTTAGAAATTAATTTCTTGCAGTTAATTGTTTTAAATATTAAAATCATTTAAAGTATCTATTTAAAATTATTAACTGTAGCATGGTGTACTGCCCGTATAGGTATTACATTAAGATAAATTTTGAATATGTAGCATGGGTATATTATATGTTACTAGATAAAAATACGTATAATTATATTAGTTCAATAGCATTACCTCATTAATACTTTTAAAATAGTATATTTAGAAATGAGAGTGTGGTTCATTTATACGTGATTTTCTAATTTGCAGAATTTAATATATTTTTTAGAAAATATTCTGACATTCTAAATTTATTAAAGCAATGGCTGGTAATAAAATTTTGGAGTTAGATTTTTGTCTAGTTTATAAAGACTGGTCATTATGCTTTGATCATTCATCAATCTAATATTGGTATCTAGCTTTACTTTCTATATATTTTAACTTACCGATTGAAGATTTAATTATATTATTTTAAATGACTGGACGTCATGGTATTTGTTTTTGTTCCGTTATTGTACTTCCTATTAGCAATTCATGTGTTATTTCTATATAGACTGTTCTATATTATAGGCCTAGTGTACTTGGCTAAACTTTGTGACATTAAAATATACATCTTATTTTAACAAAAAGCAGCCAAATTTTACAAATTAAATAAATAAACACAGCCAAGTGACCTTACTGCTAGTACCATTAATTATTTTCTAGCTTAATAGGCAAATTCGGTTCTATTAAACATTATGAAAATTAATTTGATTGTATCTGAAGCTATCTATGTCATCAATTATACATGAAGTAAAGTTTATATGGATTCTGCAACCTATTTGTCTTTAGATCTTCCTCTCCCTTATAACATTTTTCACGTAGTTCACCAATCACCATATCAAGCAGCACTCTGCCCCCCCCGCCCCCCTCAATGCAGCGACATCCACCCAAACTTCGTGTCCCCC
>JAUZND010034737.1:0-22207 GCA_034780555.1 Coelogynopora nodosa
TTGTATATTTATACTAATTTCGAGAATGGTCTTTTCAGCTCCAAAAACCCGGAAAACCCGGAAGAATCACATCCCTGCTAAAAGCTATCGGTACCACGCCTGAGCAAAATGCATGAACGGTGGCTATAAATTATAATATGAAAATTCGAGTTTAGTATTCCAGCTTGAATTAAAAAAT
Organism: Coelogynopora nodosa; assembly: GCA_034780555.1. Classification (NCBI taxonomy): domain Eukaryota; kingdom Metazoa; phylum Platyhelminthes; order Proseriata; family Coelogynoporidae; genus Coelogynopora; species Coelogynopora nodosa. The sequence goes on from JAUZND010034737.1 coordinate 179, forward strand.
CATTCTTGAGAGCTACCAAAATTTCACAAAATGTAATTCAACAATTATTGAGTTTGGATTCTTTCGCGAAGAAGCGAAAGAACCGTATGCATTACTCACTTGACTCGAGTTCATGACAGCTCTGGTCTCAACCCCGGTATAGATCACCAGACCCACCGCGGTGCCATTCGCCAGCACAGTGTTGGCCCACATCGTGTTCTCAATGGAGAGCGGGTTCTCCCCCCGAGTTCCCTCCAGACGGGAGAACGTCCCCTCAAAAGAATGGATGCTCTTGTTGGGCTTCTCGGCGAAGATTTGCGCCTGATTAAATTAAAACGGACAATTATTATAATTATATATAGCATATTACTTTACTAATTAAAAGTAGTATATAGAAAGAAAAAGAAAAATATAGAATACCATAGAAATTTATAGAAAGAATAAAAATATAAGATATAACATTCAACATGTAAATTTATAAATATTACGTATTTTTATATATTTTACGAAATTATGAAAACAATTATAATCCCAGTTTCCAAATAAATGCGTTTTTCTTTAAAAAAAGGCCTATGTATTAATATTATTATATAGATCTATCATGACTATTGTATGCATAAAATGCAGAACAACAAAAGACAAACCGTAGGTTTATCTTTACTAAAATTAGTTAAAAATACTCCAGTTCGTCTAACATACTATGGGAAATCTTCCTCCAGTTTCATGATTTCATTTTAACTTAATTGGAAAAATCGCATCCGAAATTTTGTATTTTATTAGGCTCTATTTAAACATCAAATCACACCATCTTGAGTCGCAATTTGACAATGTAAAGAAAAAAGATACCAGCACAATTCAACATCATCAACCAAAGTCAACAATTTCCATGACAACAACAACAACAGCAAACTATACATGAAAGTCGAACAGCGCCACATCCGTCTCCAGGGCCTGTGTCATGGGCACGGCCAGCCGCAACTTCCAGTCTGTCTCTCCGTCCAGCTGGTCCGTCCTCAGGAAGCAGGCCCCACTGGCCTCGGTGGTCCGCAGAAGGATCATATCCGCCGGGATGCGCTGGTTCTTCTGGACCATGATCAGGTCGCCCACCTGGAGACAATCGACCAGCATAACCAGCGGGGGGAATTGTAGTCAAAGTCAAAATCGAGGGATTTCAAGGGTAAGATAATGTCGTTGTTTTGTAAAAGTATACTTTCTTAATCATTGTGTATTTTAGTCAAAGTTTAACAAACTGGATAATTATATACAAAAGTTCTTTTTATGTTGTATTTAACAAAGTAAATTGGAAAAATATTCACTTAAAAACTTTTATTTTATAGGATTTTTGAGGACCGCTTTTTCTTTCATTTTCCAGCCAGGACTTATCTACAAAATCTTCAATTTCAAGGGATTTCAAGTAACCTCAAAAAGGGGAATTTAAATTAGAGTGCCGTTTTTAATGGTCTTTATAAACTCTACAACTTCAAACAAATGATGCTGTGATAATGATTGGCAGCATTGAAGTTGCTAATCTTACAAAGCACAACATGTCTGTCATCTATGGACCATCCAGGCTATTTCCCATCAACACGTGCCTTGATCATTCAGTGAAGCAAATCCCTTCAACAACAAAATGTTACTTTCATAATTTAGGGATCTCAATACATTATGTACTTTACGAAACAATGACAACGATTTACTGTGTTGCATTCACCTCTATCACATTCAGTGCCGATAGTAACCTAACTATGCTTATGTTAGAGCGGTTTTGAAATGATGTCATTTATCGATTTCCTATTAATTTGTTCACTTCACAGAGTATTCACGTTGTCACGCTTTCTTCAGCTTACTATAATGTACCGCATTATTTCACAGTGGACTCATTAATACGTTATTCTTTTTTACATTTAGTGAAAATTATTATTTACACTTATTAATTGTTATGATCTAAATATTAGAATTTAATATCAGTAGATTCCACTAGAATTTAGAGCCGGGTCATATCCCGTAAATCATTTAGACACCAGTGATTATATGTATAACCAGCAATAGAGTATTATTAAAAAGTAACTGCAGATACATTACATAAATAGTATTAATGTAATTAATATAATAATATTAATATAATAAAGCAAACTAAGTGAAATAAATGTAAATAATTATTTTTTTAATATTATTTATTTTGATCTATAAGTCAGATAAAACATTCACAAAAATCAATACACACAGCAGCAATTCACCGTCGTGCAATTTTTTCAGCATCATTCAACAACATGCTTTACACAACATATACATTTATTATCACATTCAATAAAATACCAATATATAAACAACAAAACATTTAGGTTCAATAAAATATCTATAGGATACAATATAAAAATTGTTCATACATTTTCAGCTATAGCTATTATACCCGCTGTATATGAGAGTAAATATAAGACGGAGTCTATTGATGCTTAAAAATGACTCAAACATGCTCAGTTGAATTATATTCTGTACCAATCAATAAATTAAAATCAATAAAACTTAAATTATTAAAGAAGTTAAAATTGCTAAAAATCATTATTTAACTCTTCCTGTTTTAAACACTCAGCTAAGCATTTGAAAAACGCACAGCCTTTAGATCAATTAAAATTTAATCTAGTTTATTGATTTGAATTTCAGATTACTGAGTTATCATACAATACAACTAAAGTCCCATACGAACGGACAGCGCATTCACAAGACCAACCGAACCGACCCGCACCTGCATATCAGCGCTGGTCAACTCGGAAGCCCCAGAGCGGATCAACTTGGTGAACTTGGAGAAATTGACTTCCCTGTCCCGCTGCCAGCGACGGATGTCATCCACGCCCTCACGGATCATCGTCACTACGATGACAAAGATGAGCGGTGCCCAGTAGGTGTAGAGCTCGCCGATCCTCAGCGCCGGGATGAACTGGGAGCAGGCCATTATCAGGAAGCACAGGTTGAGGAACACGCTGAACTGCTCGAAGAGGACCTGTGGTTGTTCGGAGGGGGTGGGAGGGAGAGGAGGTCAGGGGTTCACTTAAAGTTAGGTGAAATGTTGGGTTTGGTACAACTGATTCATGCGGCACTCCACGTCACGTCCAACATTAGTTAGAAAAGAGAGTCATGATCTAGTTATAGAAGGTTAAAAAGCTATATTTTGCACATTTAATTGTTTATTCGTTTTATACATATAGGTATAGCAGTTGGCTTTCATAATGAGGCCAGGTGTCACTATTCTATAGTGTGGTACATAATAAACGACAACATATCCGGCTAAGCATTTGTTTTGCATATTTATGTATTTGTTTTAGTTGTACAAAAGAAAGGCGTAGTTATAAATGATGCATGTGATTGTATAGTCTTGGATGCTACATACATAACTTTAATATTCAACTTAAAAAATTTGCAAAATAGTTTTTCTAATTTTACGCAACAATCGTAGTTAATCCTTCGTATTCGAATGTTTCTTAAGTTTATAGTTTAGACTTTAGCCTGTATTCAACGTTACTTTTATCTAAAATTTGTTTGTGAACATTAAAATATGTTCCACTTTAATTTACTAAATGTATTTCTTTTGTGGAATTTGTTATTCTTCAATAAACATAAACCAAAACAAAAATTTTACACTTGATCTTAAGTTAGGCCGTATCCAATTGGGTACATAAAAAGACAATATGAGACACATTAAAAAATGTCATATTAAAAAAAATCATTGGCGAAAGATATCAATTTTATTATTAAATGTACTGGCTAATGTTTCAATTAAATTTTTAGATCCAATAAACCCACTGTGAAGTCCCTGGCTATGTTTTTCCCTATATTATATTTATACCAGCAAAAATGTTATCTATTTATCATGAAAATACTATGTCGTTTACGATATATACAAATTACAGTTTTATATTTTAATTATAAAGACCATCATTATCTGGAACATTAGATTATACAGTAATGAGATTTTCAGTGGCAGGGACTAACTGATAAGTAGGCTTACAGACAAATTGTGAACAGACAAATAGCTAGAAAAAAGTATAAAGGAGGAACCCTATTACTAACCATAAATGTGCTCTGACTAACCGAAAGTAGAAAATTGACCAATACCAAAGATTATATTGATTGGACGGTATACATTAGTATATAGAAATATATTACATACCTTATCTTACTATTCATATAGTAGAAGATATTACTTTTAAAAAGCTCAAATTAATTGTTTTGTAAATATTATAGTACGGTATAGAGACAAAATAGTCATAAATATATCCAGAACAGGTAGAACAAGTAATTTTCATGGTATAGATTCCTTAAAATCCAAAAAATTACATTAGCCTCATAAACTGTTGGTATAAATTTTGTTCATTCGGCATACCTACATTCTATAAATCTATGACAATTTAAAAGTATTTTTTTATTATCCTCCCGCAGTTCATAATATATATAAATGTATTTATTCCATTTATTTTAATGATATATATATATATATGTCTCATTAATATTCTAATATACTCTTAAGATTATTTATCAGCGTAATTTTTAAGAATAATGATACATTAAATAAAAATTAAAGCTTGTATACTAAATTAATTTGAAACATAACACAAAAAAAACAGGCAAATATTATGGTAAAAGTAAAAACGTGTGTGGGTATAAATTACTTCTGTAGGATAATAAGAACAGTTTATAAAATGTAAATAGTTCTAAATAGTTGTAAATAGTAAATAATGTAATAGCAAAATAAGTACATGCTCCCTTCTATCAACATATCTAATATTTGTGAGACATCTGCTGCTCACATATAGTGTCAATAGAAACGGGACACAAACGAACACTGAAAGTTCTCTATATATAATATATATGGAATGGAATTTTAACACACTATATAATACACAAATCAATACTATTCGGCAATCAATAGTGATCCGTTAAATTTGGATTAGAGAGGAGAGGAGTGGAGGGGGGTTCAATAATAATTGAATGCTACTGCTATTATGGAAAATCAACGTCATTTATAGAGCAGCGGCATGGAATAACATGTGTACAAACGGGTATATGTTCAGTTGCGCAAAATATTCAATAATGCAAAAAGAACAAACTAATAAATATTGTGTTAGAGAAATAATCGGTTCTGTGAATTTTATAAAAATAACTTATGATTAACATTCTATGAAAGTCAAATGAAAAGTATTTTTAATATATACATAAAAATAACAATTAAAACTACATGATTTTGTCCCGGATTTAAAAACCAGTTCCTCTAAAACAGACTTGCAACTACATCATAATGTTTTGCTGGCTCCAAGTATAATTGATATAAATGGTAAAGTCATAGTGTTTTTATTAATCAGAAAATTGAAAGGTTTTTATTCCAAAGTAAGTATAAATGTTCATTAGTAGCAGTACTATGACACAGTTAGAACATTAAAAGATACATTGGATTTTGATAATAAAATTACCCATTAATGTAATCACTACTTCAACCAACACTAAATTCTACGGAAAATCTCTTCATCAAAGAGATAATTAATTAAATTATGTTCATGATAGAATAAATATAAAACATAAGATATTTTCTTAATGTTTGGATAAAATTAAAATAATTAAGCAGATGTTATAATGCCATTTTAGCATTTCCTCATTTACTATATAACATATCGAGAATGGTTACTCGAACGGATAAAAAAGATTTACGATAAAAAAAGTAAATAAACCACAATCAATTCTACATATTATGTACAGATAGCCTAGCTATCTTCCTGATACTTACTATAATACTATAGAATGACAAAATTATAAATGCAGGCTAATATAGTCACATAGTCAGATTTAAAAAATAATCAATAAAGATAAACCTGACTCACTGAACGCCGCCGAGTACTATAATAATACTATATGCGATGAAGCATGGATGAAGCTATACTATGCAATATACACTTTATTGTAGCGAAACAGGGTCATCTGCGCAACTCTCGGCTTAGATGAATTGAGCTGTAGTACGCATTACATATACAGAAAGCTTTTACCACAAGCAACCGACAAAGTTAGGTGCAATGATCACACGAAAATGTGTAAATATAAGCAATGTACTAGTATGTAAAAAAGTAATAAAAAAACAACACTTTGAATAGTCCCATTTATTTGGGCTTACAAAGCTTCGACAACAAAAGGCTATAAACAGAACTGAATTGTCTAAAATAAATTGATTTAAATCATAGAATTTCATTGTAGAAAGATCGATAAAATATTATTCAATAAACTCTCAATTATTGTTGTACACGTCAAGCATTTAAACCATTCCATCAATATTCAGAAAATAGAAATCGGCCTCAAAATAAGTCCAAACATAAAAAAATATAGGATGGGAATAATTTTAAATAAAATGAGGTTAATTTGACGTTATACCGAATATATTGTACATATAAGATTTACTATAATATAGTATTGAATATTTAATATTGATAGAAATTAATTACAAATTTATTTTAAATGTTCAACGAAAAAAATTGTTTACTCAGACAATGAGAGAACCATATTAAATATGAAAAGAAAAATTATATTTTTTAAACAGTGTCAAAAACCTAAACTTAGAATATAGTAACGGAATAACCACAATAGTATCATAATGTACATAAATTCATACACTTATTCCTTAACGTGTTAACTGTTTTAGAAGACTTGAGACTTCCTTTTAAATAATGATGATAATATGGTAAGATTATCAATAGATTACATACTATTATCAATAAGATAATAGGAACGTCGAATACCTATTGAGTAAAACGTTTACAAATATTACAAATATACCTATAGAAAATACACGAAGAGCCAGCACCCTACATTTTACTCACTCACTGCTAGCACAGAACTTTATAGTTAGTCGATATTATGCAGGCTACACTGTCAACAATACGCAATCTGGTACATATAGAACACAACTGTGGGGTATTGGATAGAGAGGAGGAATAGACATTACGCGTCAAAGTCGCTATAGCTAGAAAGACTTAATTGTACACATTTATATACTGCACAGTGCCACCGATACCAAGCAGGAAGAATAGACTACAACAGTTCTCGGGTTCTTCTCTCGATATAATGTGTGTGTGTGTGACAGAATGTTTTGCATTCAACAGAATGGGATCAATCTAGAATAATCAATATATCTGTAATTGCGAGATCTGAGGGTTATAACACCTTTTGCGTAAATCTTAGAAAGTCACACATTGAAGTCATTCATAAAAACAAAAAAAACAATTGATCATTGTCATCAATTTAGAAATTACATCTCTGTTCAATGGAATAAACTTAATTTTATTTAAAGTGTATTGCACCTATAAATATTAAAATAACAACGTATTAAATCAAATTAAAAATATGCAAAGTATATTATCAGTTTTTTGCGCTCAGTAACAATATACTAAGGAATTCATCCCCATTTCAAACCATGAAGGAATTTTCATGTAAAGAATAACGACAAATGAACCTTTTTTAGTTCCATCGATTTCAGTGCAACATGTATGTTACTGTAAATATACCAACAATATTCATACATTTCTCAACATATTCAACAATATATTCTCAAATATTCAACAATATACTCTCAAATATTCAACAATATACTCTCAAATATTCAACGATATATATTCAACATATATATATCAAATTAAAAATACATATATCAAATCGATATCAAATCAATATCAGGAAGTAATTCCAATAAGCTCAAACAATTCAAATATTAAACTCATACAAATTAATGCTAGAATATGCTGTCAACTTTTTATACCATTTTCGAAAAATAAAATAATCTCCTTTTTTCATCTTACACTCTTAACATGACAAATCGTTTATTTGGACCTCAAAATATCCTCATTAGATTCTGTTGTTATAGACACAGATTACTAAACAAATAATCGCTAAAAATGGGATTAGGCCGAGTGTTGTATAGTAACAATAAGAGAGTTTTGCTCAGAAACTTCATATCACACAGCTTGCGGTTTTCATTACAAGGCTGGAAAATAACAATTAACGATCTATTGTATATAAAGAAGCCAATTAACAGCTAATTAATTAAATTAGTGTGTTTCAACATAAGATATCAAAGTTTCATATCGTACTACGAAAAATATTATAATTCAAGTTTTAAAAAGACGAAATTACAACAACAACAACAGAAATTTAAAAAAACAAAAAAACCATAACGTGACAATACTTACTACTTATCTGACTAAAAACTGAAAAATGAAACGAATTTATAAAATTCAATGAAGTCCATGAAACCATATACTGACAGCAATGATTTTTATTCTAACATAAAAACGATTTTCATACATTTTTTCGGAGAAATTAAGTTATTCGTATTGATATTATTAACTTTGTTTACTTTAAATTTTAAATATATCATTAAACAACAATATTAAAACAAATATGAAACGTACTTAATAATAAAAATATTGTCAACAATATATAATTTTTAAGGTTATGATGAGAAAAAAAAAGTGTTATTATTGAACTATTTTATACCCCCTCTGTGATTTCATACTTGCCGATGATATTAGGAGCTCAAACTTGCAATATTAATAGGAAAAATACGTTTATCATAAATTATATACAAATATAACTTTTTATTATTTATTAAAATAACCAACAATTTAAAATAATCGTCAAATAACATTTATACTGCTTATAGCTTATTAATATAAGTAGGCCTAGTATAATTATAAAATATACCACACAAATATAGATCTTGTGATCTGGAATCAGATATAAAAAGAATCAAGTCAATTGGTTGCATTGACCAAAAGTTATAGCATTATGCCAAGTTAATATATACCATAAATGGTTATTTTCCCATAGTTTTTCTATACTGGAGTTTATGAAAATCATAGGTCATAAAAATGATGCTAATTAATAATTTTTTTGAAAATAAAAATAGCTGTACAAGTCTTTAGTATGTATCTGTATACCAAAGTTCAGCTTAGTCGGGTGATATGAAGTGTGTTTTTCCAGGGGGGTGTAAAATATACCCCCCTCCTCCACGTAACAAATCATACACAATATGTCCACGTACGAAGGGTTAAGCGATCGGAAAGGTGGATATTTATACCACATTGGTTGATTTATGAGGAATTCTTACTATACTAAATTTACAGTTATAATAGTAGTCTACAGTACAATAAAAAATAAAGTCACTAACTATTCCAAAAGATTAATTTTTTTGAAATCTATAAAATGTAAACTAAATTTCCCAAATGTGCTTACCAGCGGTATAAATGTAAAAACATTGTACTTCTGATTGCAGATAACATTGGGTACATATTTCTGGACTTTCTGTGATCTACCGATAGTGAGCAGTCTCGGTAAGTATGTCTTCTCCCGCTTACATCGCTTGATACAGTCATCCCAACACCTGAAATGTACAGATCTCAACAGTTGTAATCGGTAGAATAAAGAACAATAAATTAGTCATTAGTATTGACATAAGAATTCAAAACGGTGAACATATTCTATCATAATTTAAAAAATGTATGTTACTGAAGCCACTTCGTTATTAAAATACAGAATTATACCTTAAAATATATTATATCTTAAAATGTTATAATTGACTGTAGTTTAAAACGAAACTTGGAAAGCTATATGATAGTATGAAGTAGTTTACATAAAAGATTAAATAGTTATGTGATCGTCATATTTATACTGCATAAATACTGGGTGCAAGTTAACTATCAGAGGTAAGTTATAAATAGGGTAATATGACTTACATGACTTAATATGACTTACATGACTTAATATGACTTACATGACTTAATATGACTTACATGACTTAATATGACTTAATATGACTTACATGTTACACTATTCACAATTTAACAAGTTTTGTCCTAAACAGGACTAGCGGAATATGGTCTATTAATAAATAAACTCTATGAAAATATCACAAAAAGAAACAACATCTGCCGACTGCGTTACAATAAAGTAATAAACATTTTTAAAAACAGTGGATTTTATAAATAGATGTAGTCATTGATTTAGTGCACAATAGATTAACATTCTAATGTCAAAGTGCATGGACTGTTCCGATATTGCAAAAAAATCAATTATGCAAGGAGACAACAAAGTAAAAGTTAGTAGTATCCATAGTAACATGAAGTAAGCCATTGTAGTTAAAACTGTCAACTTGTAAACATTTGCTGCATTACAATATTACAAATATATATTTAAAATTTTAAACAATGTTCTATTTAAAATATTTTCTAAACGTTCCAACTGAAAAGTACTAGAAAATGGTGAACACTTCGTAAGTTGCAAGAGCATGAAAAAAGGTAATTAATTATACATATTTCGTAAAACATTAAAACATAGATGCGGTAGCCTATAGGTGCATGTCATTACTAAACATACATAAACTTCAATAACATAATAATACAAACAATATATGTTATGTGTATTGAATAATATTGTAATCAAACTAAAAATTAAATTAGACATTCGTATATGGTTTACCAATATTACTGTTTTCTGTATCATTTTTATTTAAAATGTTTTTAAGAAATAAATCTGTAAACATTTAAATAATTCATGCAACTACACACCTTAACATACTGTCATCGTTCATTAGCATTATAAAAGTTTTCATGATATTTTTTTTTAAATAATCCATTTTCTACACAACTAAAAAAATTAGTCAAAATTTTATTCTTAAAAAAGTCATTGAAGTTACGTTTTTTTAATAAAATGAATGGAAACATCTAAACAATTTTTATATTTATAAAATACTGTTAATGATATACATAGTAACTATAAACTTTTTTATTGTGGTCTTTGGAATTGATCATAAAGTAATTCTTTAGCAAATGATTTTTTTTTTCAAATATTAAAACTTGTGTTTTATAGAAAAAATATCATTAAACATAATTATCATTAAAAAAATTTATCTCCATTATCAACAATTTAAAAAAACAATATGGAAGTCTCAGAGGGCGGCAGGGTGATTACAAAAGTGAGGGGCACTTACAGCTGAAAATATTTTTCATTCAATTTATTTTTAATCGGATCTTTGTTTAGATCAAAATATAAAAATCTGTAATATATGGGAAATCAAATTCCGAAAAAATTTCCTAAATATATTGAATGGAAAGTCACTTCTCCAGTATTTTCTTCAAAATGTAAATTCAAAGATATAATAAATAGTCAATAGAAAGAAGTGATCTTCCACAACTACTCAAAGTAATATGAATAACCATAATCAGTGGTTCCAGAGTCAAAACATATTTTTTAACACGGGCAAATTGAAAATAATAATTTATGACATTGCTGATACTTATAAATTGGTTAAATTAAAAAATAAATTATATTGACACTTGACAATATAAAAAGTAAATGATAAATGTACGCAAAAAATAGTTACAATATTCCTAAAAATATAAATTCAATCAATTTTATAATTTTTTAAATTGTAACTGAATTACCCAATAATAAAATATTACAAAAAATGTGTTTAGACCAATGTTTGAACTGTTAACAGTATACTGACCAAACTTTAAAAAAATATTTAAAAAAATTAACTAATAAAATATCAATTTTAAAATGTTTAAAGTTTTAGCAATTTTAACATTGAAGTTTTATAATGAAAACCTGAAATAATATGTATAATAAACTAATAAAATATACTGTAAATATTACTATATTAAAATCCGTGCATATTTTTCTAATAATAATTGAACATGTTATGTCGTTATATTTTGAATACTATGTGTGGATTTGATATCATATTAATCATATTACATATTATATTCCAACAGTTATCACAATATATCTTTATAAATAAATAATTAACAAGATTAGAAAAAACAATAATGTGAATAATGTATTAATTACATAAAAACGATTTTCACCTTTCTTTACCCTTTCTATTGTTACTTATAATAGTTTATTAATAATAGCTGCTGTAAAACTTAATATATATATATATACCTATATTGATAATATCACTTTAATAAAAAATAAGCAGTTATCCTGAATCATAATTATGAATAATATTAATTAATTATGTGGATAATAATCAATTGCATAATTTTATTAAATTAATTATTTATAATAATAAATGTGTAATAAAATTATAATTAATTATTGTTAAAATAATAATATTAAGATAAATAAATTTAAATTAAAAAATTCTAATTTTATTTAAAAAAATATTAACTTATAATATTTTATATATAATATATAATATGTATATATACACATAATTGAATAAATTCGATGGCCAAGAATGAAATGTTATAAGCGCCATTTTCACAAAAATAAGATTTGTATATATTTGAGATCAGTTTTCAAAAGACTATCATGTGTTAAATTTTTAAAAATGTTAATATTACAATAAAAAAGTTGATTTGTTGTAAGCGCCAGTTACCTTCATAAATCAAACCAAGCCCATACCAAGTTTTTCTCTTTTCCTAAACAATTAGTAAATAACGCTTATAACATTTCGTTCTTGGGCCATCGAATTAATGTGTATATATAAAATTAATATAAGAATAATTTATAATATAAAAGTAAAATATTTGTGAAAAATTTAAAAAGAAAAACTAATTTAAGAGGGTTTTATATTTAATTAAATATAAAGATTTAAAATTAATATTAGATATACTGTAAAATATATAACATAAAATGTTGGCTTAATATCCTATATATATATATTAATTTTAATATACTGTATGTATTTTTTTAAATTATAATAAAAAAATAAATAATGGTATATTTTGTTAAATATATTGAAGTATTAATAAATAAACTATTATAGTTTGACAGAACAAATATTAATTTATTTTGAAAAAAATAATCAATTGGATAATAATATTTGAATTGCTAGTATTACTTAATAAACTATTAATTATATAAGGTTATAAGTAAAAACTGATACCAATGCCAATTACTTGAGTAAAACCAGATTCTGATGCTGATGCCAAGTACCTCAGAAAAACCCAATGCTGATACAAAGTACTTGAGATAAAACCTGATGACGACTCCGAAAAATCCAATGTTGATGCTAATATATATATATTTATTTTAAATTTATTTTATGTAGTTGGTATACTTCTGGCAGTCATCAAAATAATTACAATTTTATAAATCTGACAAACAGAATGACTTACCGGATATTAGAATCACATTTCACAAAATTATGTTTCTCAGTAAATTACATGATAAAAGTTGCCAGAATTATAAATGTTGTTATTTTGACAGCTGCCAGAAGTATAACAAAGTTTATTATATTGCCTATATGTGTCCCTTATTACACTTATATATTTAGAATTATCATGCCATTTAAATTATATAATTTTCTTGTGTTTCAGATATAGTCCATCCCATTGATCTAAGAATATACATGGAGCATGGTTTGTCCTGTAACCTATCCTATATTCCCTGAATATGGTTGCAAAAATATCTGAAATATCATCATTAATCACTAAATTCGATTCTACTTTATTTTATTCTAATTATTCCACTTAATTCTAATATAATAAAAACTCTGGTTGCACTCTTTTCTACTCTAATTAACTGAAATTTCACTCTGTTTAATTATAACAACTCCAATTCTCTTCTACTTTAATTAACTCCGATTTCCCTCTAAATTGAATTATGTATTTAGCATTAATAACTGTTTAACACTAGCACATAGGGCGCATTTCAGACTGTTCAACTGTCTCAATATGGGTGGGACAATTCTGATTTGAATAAGAAAGTCCCAAGTCCCAACAAGACACAAAGCAGTAGTGACTATTTGTCCCGCTTTGTTCACCTGCCTTAAATTTCGTTGGGTTACCTGATAACATATTATTTAAAAATTAATACTTATTATATAACATGATTTATAATATGATTTAGCATGAACATAGAAAATAGACATTGCTGTCACATTATTTATCAATTTGTTTACTCTTTGTGAGTTGTGATAATTGTCATTATAATTGTTAATTAATTCTGTAATAAAATTGATTAGTGTTAATTATTAATTTTTCATTATTTGCTCAGATGTCAAGTACATTTTAGATCTTAAAATATTTTGCAGCAGAAACACCACATGCTCAACACATGTCCCAATTGGCATAGGACATAGGTTTGACAGTCTGGTATTTACAATGGAGCATAAAAAATTAGAGTTAATTAAAGTAGTATAGAATGTAATTGGAGTTGTTATAATTGAACAGAGTGAAATCAGAGTTAGTTAAAGTAGAATAAAGTGAAACTAGAGTTTGTTAGATTAGAATAAAGTAGAATAATTCGAATAAAATAGAGTGGAATTGGAGATAGTGATTAATGATAACTTTTCCTATATTTATTGCAACTGCATTGAAGGTGTAGTTGTAGTAAGTGTAGGTGTCACTTACTACACATAGGTGTACAGTAAGTGACAAATAGTTAATAAAATAAAAATAGTTATTATACTTTTAAAAGGGAGGTGATCAAAACAATTAATAATTTATTATAACAGCAACCATCAAAATAACTAATATTTTATACTTATAGCAACTCAGAAATTAACATAGACTAGTACATAATAATTTCAACAAACATGCCACAAAATGCACAATTTAATAAGTATAATTATAGATATGAATAACATTTTTGTTTGAAATGAAAATATTACAGATTTATGACATCAATTAATCATATATTATTTGGAATTAAAATTTCAATTTATGGATTGGAGAAGTTATTATTATAAATCTTTGAAGAAATATATAGTAGTATGCTCATTAATGAAATTTTGATGAACAAATTTTGTTATAAATATCCAGTTATTTCAACTATTATCAAGTAAACATACATATAACTAACTTTACATACATACTACTAAAGAGATCCACTAAATTTGAAAGCACTATAGTACTTTCAAATAGTCAAATTAAGAATTACAAATAAAATTTTATAATATATTACACCAGTGTTTGGTGTTGATATTTTACTCAATTGTATGTTAGTATACTATAAGTATTTCTGATAAGTAATTCCATTTGCTGGAATTATAAAATTGTTGTTATTTTGACAGCGGCTGGAAGTACAATAACTACATTAAATTAATTTTAAATAAATATTTATTGGCATTGGTATCAGATTTTTCAGAAATCTGCATCTGGTTTTATGTCAGGTACTTGGCATAGGCATCATTTTTTTGCATCAGAATTGGGTTTTACTAAAGTAATTGGCATAGGCATCCGTTTTTGTGGAATTAAGTTTTAACTTATAATAATTATATAAACATTAATGATAAAATATTAATTTAAATAAAAATATATATGGTCACCACCAACATCAACACATTCTTGGTAATGATTAACAATGGTGTATGCTACTTTATGAAAAATTTCTGGAGAGATAGCTTGCCACTCCTCAGTGATAATCTGTTTTAACTGTAAGATTGTTTGCAGTATATGACTAAAAACTTTGTCCTTGAGGACATACCACAAGAAGAAGTGTGGCAGCATTAGATTGGGTGACCTGGCTGATCACTCAATAGGGCCACATTGTTTAATTCATTATCTTGGGAAATGATTATCCAGCCATTCCTGCACACAAATGTCCATCTTGTAAAAACATGAGTTCATCAATATCAAGATGTCAAGATACAATAGGCCACAACTTATCCTTGAGCATTACCATGTGAAGGACCTAGAATTGGCCATTCCATCAAAGAATGGACCTATCAGACCAGAACTTGTAAGTCCTCTCAATACTGTCATGCCAGGCAGATTAAGCTTACTTGTTAACAATTTATAGGGATTATGATCTGATCAATACATGCAGTTCTGATGATTAATTTATCCATTAAGTTTAAACATGGGACTTGTCAGATGATATTATTTTGTTGATAATTAAGGATCAATGTAATGAAAAGATTAAAATTCCTTAAAAAATTATTGGCAACAATCTGGATCACCTTCATCTTTGTAATTTGGTAATGATGGTAGGGTTTCCAAGTTCATTTGAGGCTGGATATTAATATTTTTGGGACTATGAATGTACTTAGCAGCAACTAAGTTTAAATTCTCATTGGTTCTCATAATTTTTGAAAGACAGCTTTTTGGGACATGAACAACAGAGCCTAAAGTTTCAAATTTGAAAATCAAGACTTACATTATACTCTTAGTAGGAGGTAGAGTTTGAATTTTTTTTGTTGAATTATCACATATGTTCTTAAAACTGTTGGTCGCATCAAAAGTTTTAATATTAATAGATGTCCAAATAACAGAACAGTGTACTGTTCTATAATAAATAATGAAAAATACACAATATAAGAAAAAAAATTATGTGGTATATATATGTGTACTAAGTATGTAGACTAAGGCTAAGCAGAAGAATAAACACAATTCAGCTTAAATATTGATTTTAGGTATTGCATCATTCTATCGGGAGGTAACCTTGACAATGATAGAGACATATACAGATAAAGAGAGTTGTAATTATATGTAGCATTATACTGCAATTTTATTTATATGATTATTCTATAAAAGATAATGCCTGTAAAAGCTTTATTTAATATGGGGTGACTATGTATGCACTACCATGTATATCTCAGATATATAAACAATCTGATAATAATAATTATTTATTAAATAAATTATGTTAAAAGTAAAAATAGACCTATGACTATGTGTATATTAGTCCATGTACTTAAGAACTTTAAAATGTGCTTGTTGCTAATAAATAAATTGTGATTTTAATATAATATTATAATATGTTAAATATACTCAAATCATTAAAACTTGTTTTAGTTATGATTTAAATCTAATATAGTCACTAATAACAATTGTATAAAGTAACTAAATACATACATAATAAATAAATTGAAGTAATCTTATGTTATGGTAGTACATATTTCAATGTGAAATAAAAACAACCTATGGCTATACATTGTCATTAAGTCATTACATATTCCATGATAAGAATGACTGTGGTAAATAGAAAGAAAGAATATTTATAAAAACATTCTTTTCTTTGAAACAGTATTATTCTTAATATTAAAATAGGACATTAAATCGACTGGTCTATAACTAAACTTCCATTGTTTTGTTTTCAAATATGTAAATGAAGTGTTAAGTTAAAATTAATTTTTTTTACCTGCAGTTGCAACATTTACCACGTTCTAGCTGTTTACGTTTTTTATAGTCTTCGTCTGATTCTAAAAGAAATGTTTTATCAGTCGACATTACACTTAATTTATAGATTAATTAAGTTCATACTATGTACAAATCCATGAAATCCGAAAATATTTAATATTGCCCGCAGCGTCGTAAAGTACATGTATTTAGTAAGAATAAACAACTCCAAAAATATAATTAATGAGACTTTAAGATTCATTCATAGTTACGCTACGATTTTATCAATGCATTACAATGGTGAGCTGTCTGAATAATACAGGAGTTATCAATTTTTAGAACCCTAATTCTTTGACATTAACTTTTTATTATTACTACTACATTATAAGTTTTCCTAAACTTATTTTATATGTTCTAATTAAGTTTTAGCGATACACGATAGCAAATTTTGATAAAAATATAAGAATATTATGTTTCTTCACAGAAACTAATAAAAGTGTAATAAATTATAGTTATAACTTAAAATTATATTTACAATTAAAGGCTTTTCAGTTATTAATGTATATTGTGTTGTTTTAATTTACTATTATTATTATATACATATATTAATATTATATTAATAACACTTCAATTAATGTATAGCAAACTATATACAGATACAATTTTAGTAAATATTTAGTAAATTAGTAAAAAAAATGTTAAAAAACAACGAGCCTTTCTTTAATAAACTATTTCTCAAATTGTTTGGTTTTGTTAGCTTCATAACTAATTAAATTATGCTATATGATACTATAAAAAAATTCAAGACATATAAAGTTAAAACTCATACATTACTGTGAATATTAACATTTTTAATAAATTATCTAAGTATAATATCAATAATTACATTAGCCAGTAGAGTACTAATTATTACTCTATTATTATTGCTATATTACTATATATTATTACTATATTACATTATTATTATTATGCATTATTACTCGAGGCATTAGCGTTTTCATTTCCTGCAAGTCTATATATTTCTCAATGCGCTTTATTATTATGACATTTATTACGTGGTTTAATATTTATACTATTTTTCTATAAATATATGCTGCTTTTTACATAATATTGCTTAATTACACAATGAATCGGAACTTACAATACTTAAAAAGTGACTTTAAGTACTTGCAATACTTACAAAATCTTATAAGTACATATTAATCCAACTTTGAATTACAATACTTAGTGTGTGACTTATAGTAAGTATAGGCCCTCCTTAAAATATAATATAAATAAGTAATAATAAGTCAACTTTATAATACGTCAATATAAAAGGTGAAATTATTATGGTGATTTATAATATATATAATAAGCTATATAAATTATAAAGAAACATCATATTGTTATATAATGTATAATTAAAATAGTTAAACCCTCTTATTCGCATTCACACTGTTCTTTACATTGATGTGGTAGAGACATATTTTAAACATTATTTTAAAGGTTATAAACAATGTTAATATGTTATTTAAAATTGCATATGGTATAACTTTAAATGGTGTATCATAATTTTAATTTAGATTTTTCGTATCGAATACGATAATGGTTTGACTTAATGTTTTTGTTTTGACATGCTTGGGGACACTTATTGTATATTATCGTCGGGATTTACACAAAATCTGAATTACCTAGTATTAACAGACATAAACCTCTTGTAATGTGTCAGTTGACATAAACCTCTTGTAACTGTGTCACTTGACACAAACAACTTAGAAATTGTGTCAATTGGAATAATATTCATTAAAATAAATTTCAAAAACAATTAAGGAAGAAACAGTAGTATACGTCCACCATCATGTAAAATATAACTATATAGATCTAAAATGAAAACAATTACCGAATACAATTAATTTTTATAATTTAGGCATTAAATTAGACTAGTTAAATCTTCTTTGTTTGTACATTTTCACTTTTCGCTTTGTGAATTTTTACTTTTGGCTGAATTGGGCTATATATTGTAAGTTTACTTCAACTGAAAATTATTCTAAAACCCTAAACTCAAAACCATTACTTAACCGGTGACCGTAATCTTTATCCACTCCATTTGTTGTTTATACCTGAAAATAAACCATAACACTCTAAACGATTTATAATGAAAATGTTACAAATATCGTTCAAAATATAATACAATAGTATAATGATAATAATAAACATTTATTAAATGAATATATTGCGATTAATATATCCCCAATAAATACTACAAAATAATGTAGAAATAAGTACAGAATGCAATAATTTTGATTATATGTCATTATGATAATTCTATCAATCCACATACGAATGCTCTGTGCATACTTGCTATATATCCAATCGATCACTTAACAGTATCCATAGAAATATAACTATTTATATTTTTATAAAAGTATCTAAATTTTATTGGCTAGCCAAGCCAAGCAATTTTTTTTAAGGTGGACGATTTTGTTTAATTAGCTCTCATACTCGCTATACCTTGAATCGCAATTTAATTGGCTAACCAAGCCAAGCAGTTTTCTGTTAATATTGAAGTTTTTGTTTTGAATTTAGTGCGCAGTTTTCTGCACAGGTGGTGGTTGTGGACTGTTGTTGCTGCGTTTTATGATTTTATTTATTTTATTGTGTTGTGGCATGATTATAAAATACGATATAGTAAAGAAGTTGGACATATTTCAATTAATTCGGTATGTGAACATTTAATTAATTGAAATTGTTTTAATTAAATTAAATTTTAGTCAATATCGATATTGTCAGTTTAACCTTTCTTGCACTGTAATGTATGATTTCATTAACTTTAATTCTAATTATATATCACCATGGATTGTTTTCCAAAAACGATGTTATATAACTTTGACCAAACCAGTGCCATTCTTAAAAAGAATAAATTTTAATATATTTTTGAAAGGCACCTAAATATTTTGTATACATTTTTGTGAAACATGTTTCATTAATAATATAACTAAATTGTTATAATTTAACCTGGAATATACAATAAGTCTATTATTTAGTATATTTATAACCGTTTAGTAATATATTACTATTGTGGAAAAATTTGCAAAAACGTAGTGAAAAATATTTTTATTACTGGTTATTATTACGATTATACGATCCAAGATGACATTAGATTACAACAAATGTATTATATTCTCATCTATTTTGTTATATATTGATTATATAAACACCATATAAAAACCATATAGAAACCATATAAAAACTATATAAAAACCATATAAAAACTATATAAAAACCTTATAAAAACTATATAAAAACCATATAAAAACTATATAAAAACCATATAAAAACTATATAAAAACCATATATAAAAACTATATAAAAACCATATAAAAACTATATAAAAACCATGTAAAACTATGTTTTTAATAACAAAACTTGATTTGATACCTATTTGCATTGTACTTAAATTCTTTAAAAATTTTTTATGAAAGGATGAGAAAGTTACGCGGATTTAAGAATTTTTGTAATTGTTATTGGGTCTAGTAATTTGCAACAATAACATATGCACTAAAATATTAGGCCAGGAGGTAGGATGTTCATTCCAAATTTTCTGATCTAATTTATCCCGCGGAAAAATCTTTTAAAGTAATATTACATATCTATAATAATTTTATTATTTATTTATTTTTATATATGTTTCTTTATTCTATAAATGACTGCTTATATATCTTTTAAACCATTTTATTTTATACATCAATATTTTTAGTTTTAGGGGAGTGTCTTAAGAATCGATTTAGAATAAACTAAACTCTCCATGCATCCCTAACATCCTTTGGAGACAAATTGATTGATAATAATCTTCCGAAGAAGGAACTTCAGCGCTACTAATGAATTAGGAAGACCGCTCGCGAAGATTTACAAAACTCTAAGTTTGTGTTTATTTTTATGTAACTTTGGATGTTTTGTTGTATTAAGTTGAATTGAATTTGTAACTTCAAAAATATATATGTTGATATTTTTGTAAATCAAATAATCATTCATAAATTAATATTCGTAACTAAGATATTTATTACACTTACAGAATACTATATAATATTATTATTTGACAAAATGTCAAAAAGCTGTTGCTCAAATCTCAAAAGAATGATATCCCTTAATTTACTGCGTAAGAATTATACCCAGAAAGTACAGAGAGAAGTAAGCATTAAATTATTGTTTAGCTTTTAATAACATACATTTCATTCAATACAGCTACATAATCGAAAACATTTATATTAATGCAAGTTGTGGATGAATCCTAGTTATAATGGTATTTGGGTTAGATCACAGATCGTTGGGTTGCATGTTCCATTCCTACTCTGTACTGATGATGGGAATATTCCCCGAAATCGGTATTCAGATGAATTTATCTGTCGATTACTGTGTCTATCAAAATTCATCTATATTTATGATAATGTTGTTTAAAACAATATCGTATAATAATATAATATGGTAATACTAAGCATTTAATATAATTTGCTAATTCTAATTAATTATATCATCCTTGTTGTTGATACGAAGTTAAATAATTGAAGTACTTAATACTTTTTGTTGTTATTTGTTAGAATACATTAAGTCAAAATTTCTTAATATCACTATTGTGACTTCTGTTCAAATTCATAACGTCAGGGGACTTTAAACGTTTGACTTTGGATGAATGTGGCAGTTATTTATATACGTTAAAATGTTAAATTCTACTCTTCAATTTTACCAAAAATACGTCAAGATTATTGATAAATTCAAATTATTGATGTACTTTTGAAAAAAATTCTATATATTAAATTTGCAAGTGTCTCTTAGTTTTATTACAATTTTTTTAAATTATAATTATATTATGTTTCTATGAATAAGCTAAATATCAGGTTTATTATTCAAGCGTATATTTTCTTATGATAATATTTTATCACATTCAAATTACCATGACATTTACATTCAAACA
>JAUZND010034748.1:0-22206 GCA_034780555.1 Coelogynopora nodosa
ACTAACACTCTGTAGGCCCCGAGAGTCAAGTCTTAATGAGTGGGGTGGAGTTTTGATCCCCAAACCCCCCCCCCCCCTGGATCTGTGCCTGCACTGTTACAAATATTATATAAAATTAAATATGTAAAATATAGTGGTATATATAACAGGATCAAAACAATTCAGTTTTTATCCCATCTAAATTTTTGCATATTTAGTGACAGTTTTTGTTTTAGTTAGTTTCGGTTTGTAACAGCTGTATTTTCATCAGTACGTTAATTTTTCATAGTAATATTATAACTTTTAAATTAAATAAGTTGGGATATATACCTTTGATTGCTTTCATTTCTTCAGATATAAATTCTACTGTATCAATTTATATATATATATCATTACTAGGGTAACATATACTATATTGAAGCCATAATTATTTTAGATAGCTTTAATGCAGTTAGCCTAACTTGGCCAAGTTAGCCACTAGCTAAACTAAATATTTCAGCCACTTAATTTGTGACTGAATTTGCCAATTTAGTCCAATACAATTTATTATACTGTTTAATTTATTATTGCATAATGAATTTACAATTATAGTAAACATTTGGAAATACTTGATGTTGACAATAATAGTACAATTATCTAAAAAAATTAATAATTGAGTACACATTTTACTGAAAACACTTATATCAGTAAAACAATTATATATTTTTTCATTCTTTTCCTTAGGCAATTGTTATACTTATATTTAAAATTATGTATGTAATATGGTAATTATACAGTATATTATAATAAATATTAGTACACATCATATAAATATATATAAAGATATATTTATAATTACAATATACTCATGAATTTTTTAAAAATTACATAGTAAAAAAAACTATTTAGTGAGTAAATACTGTATAAAACAAACAAAGTTTATTATTTTTTTAGAAAAGCTAATGTAATGTTCTGAAATCTGCAGTATATAGAGATATATGTCACAGGAAATCTGATATGTTTCTACTTTTGCAGTATAATCTATATATTTTATAACTAACTAAAGTTGACATATATAAAATTTATATAAAAAGCCACATGTTTATTGTGAGTTCACATATGTTGGTAAACAAAGGATAAAATAATGTTGGTATATTCTAAAATAATATTCCTTTTAGGCCAATATAAACAGCTTTAAACTAAGCAGTTTCCTTGTTTCTCCTTTTTTCAAATAAAGTTTTAAGACAAATATAACTGTAAAACCACATTTAACTTTACACACTAAAAATAGGAAGTAGCTAAAATTTCTAAACTACACTCTTCTTATATATATATATAACTACATTAGCCAGGTGGCTAAATTGGGTGAAATGGCTTATCTTCAGCCACTATAATTTGTAGTGAATATATAATAAACACTGCTAATATTTAGATAATATCAAATAAATAATTTATAGTGAGGATCCATATTTTTAAAAGTATTAAAATAATAATATTCTTATAAATTTAAAAAAAGAGTAATTATAATATGATTATTTAACAAAAAATTATTTTTTAAAGTTTTTTAATATCAATGTGTTTATTCTTAAGGTATACTATATTTTTGTTTTATATTTTTAAACTTCAAATATAATAAATAAGAATAGAAGAGAACAAGTTGACAACAATATTTAATTTAATTTAATACCATATTTTAAATTCTTATTTTAAAATTTTAATTCTATGGTAAAATATAAATAATTATTAGCATAGTATTATAATATCAATTTTATTTAATTTTTCAAAAATTAAAGTAATTATTTTTAATCTGTCATTTATAAACAAATTATTATAATTTCAATTTAATATAACTTATAATTAAGTGGTAAGTCAGGGCCACATACAGGTTTTTGTTGAGGGGGGATAATTCAAGGGGAGCCTATAATTCTGCATACAGTAGTGAATTGTTGTAGCGATTCTTAGCTAAGAATGCATCTAAAGCCATTTAATATCATCATCAATGTATTCTTCATTTGATAGCAATAGATATAAAACTGAAACCAAAGTTAATTTTTTTGCAAGTTTTACCATTTTTGAATATATGCACATATTTAAACAACATTGTATTAATTCTAATAAACATGTAGTCTGAACATGGTACATTTAATTTTTAATTGATATAAATGCCTATATTTTTTACAAATGGGGCATAACTGATTATAATTTATTTTACTTAAACAACATAAAATGTTTGGCTTTCAACCCAAGGGGGGTTTAAACCCCCTTAATGCCCCCCACATTAAATAATATATATAAATTATAGATTATTATTACATTAATCTACTCGTATAATAATTACTTAAAGATTTTGCTTCAATAAGCAGCTAACTTTCAGCAGAAAATTAAGATATTTTTGTTTTACAAGTATATAAAATTTATTAAAAAGAACTTTAAATTAATATAGCACTGTATTAAACATGTTATGAATTTTGTTCTAAATAAGTTATATGGTTTTAATTTCTAAAAATACTAGAACATATGTAATTACTTTGTTAAATAATATTATTATGATCCTGATAATTTATCTGTTTTATATATTATTTATTTATTAAATTTCAGTTTTTGTCATTCATGAATTCATTCACTAGCTTAATTATATAAATAATTTAACTGCATTATGTCTCATCTAAATTCAGCTCTCAGTTATATGAATATATAAACAAATTATCCAAAAAATTTATACACATTTAGGTTAATATATAATTGAAAGACATATAATATTATATATAATATTTAAAAGTAACTATACAACAATTTTAAAGTTAAGTTACAACAATTGTTAAAAAATGTCTCCCTTATTTTCCATACATAGTTTGCTCCTTTTTATTAAATCTTTCAATTATTCATTATTGCTATTTTTATTGCTATTATTATTAAAAAATAAATCCAGTAATATACTAAACATAGTTGTTCTGTGTTGTTTGGTTATTTGCTCTGTCTTTCATTACTTTATGTATTATCATACTTTTTGTATTATTATTGAACATAAAAGTATAAATTATATTGCTTTTATTAAAATTAATTTGTTTATAAAAATAAATATTACTAAAATTTTAACTAAATGGTATTCATTCAGAAGTAAATCAAAACTTTAAAATTAATTCTAAAAATAACTTTTTACTTTTAGATTGAAAAGTATCTAAACAATACTTGTTTTATTTTTTTTCAATGTGCAAACATTTTAATAATCATCTACAATGAGCACATATTTTTAAATATAAACAATATAAAAACAAACTTATTTTTATTTTCTGTTATGATTTTTATTATTATTATTTCTTTATCTATAATTTCTTTCTTGTATCTTATGATGAATTTTGATGCATTATAGTGTATTATAAAATAATTTATATAATTATATTTCAAATTCTAATGTTTTATTACAATATAAAAATATTATATTTTCAATCTGTTAAATAAGTGAACATATATAATACTTTCACAAAAGATTATGCCAATATTATATTATAATATTGGCATAATCTTTTGTGTAAATATATATATATATTGTAGTATTAATAACATTTACATACTTCAAACTATATAAACCAAATGGTATCAATTTAACTAAATTATATTGGTAGGGGGGATTGACACTGATTTTTTCACTCAGTGGCTGAAATACTTTTATCTAGCTTTAAAAAAATGGAATATTTTAACATGCCAGAGAATATTGTGTTATTATTGAACCATTTTATAACCCACCCTGGTTTTTTTTTAAACTTTCTGATGAATTTTGGAACTAAAACTGACAACATTAATAGAAAAAATAAGTTTATCATAAAATATATTCATTTAACTTGAATAATGAAGTTAATTAATAAAATAAATAATTTAAAATAATAGTCAAATAGCATTTATACTACTTATAGCTTATTTATATAAGTAGTATAATAATGAAATATACCAAATTATTATAGATATCATGATCTGGAATTAAATTAAAAAGGAAGCAAGTCTATTGGTTGCATTTATCAAAAGTCATTGCATATATGGGTCAACATTAACATTTACATTATTTTTTCCACTTTTCCCTAAACTGGAGTTTATGATGTAATCAGATAATAAAAATTATACTAGTTGATTAATTTTATTGAAAATAAAAATAGGCCGACAAGTTTTCATAAAGTGTCTGTAATTCCGAATTTCAGATTAATTGGATGATAGGAAGTTTGTTTTTGCAAGGGGGTTACAAAACCCTACCCATGGAGCAAACCCTATAAAATAGGTCCACGGACGAAGGGTTAAATCATCATTCTAATTCCATATACTCCTAACTGAATTTTTATAAGTTACATTTTTAGTTATGTTATATTTGATGTATATTTATGACTTTTATATTTATATGATGTAAAGATTTTTTAATGTAACTTATAAACTGAATTTCATCATAAATGCAGTCTATTTCTAAATATAATATTATAAAATGCTTAAGTTTAGTGTTCAATTTGTGTTGAATATTTTCTTATCAAAAACTAAATTATATTAAAAAGCTATTAATATGAAAGGTCAATGTTTCCTATCTGACTGTTGTTTAGAAAACATCATCAACAGCTATGATATACATGTTGTAAACAACTTTTAAAATAAGGTAGCAATTTAATTTTTTTACTAAGTACATATATACACTTATAAGCAGTGAAATAATGTTTTAGCATATCACATTAATTTGTTATATTTTACCATAGATTATTTAAATCGCGACTGTGAGGAACCTCCTAACAAAGACAAGCTCTACAATCAGAATTTAAATAGACGTCTTAAACTAGATCTGGAAGGAGCTGTCCTCTACTCTCATGCCCCACAACAGGACCACTATCCCACAGATATCACCTGTGAAGTAATCGCCCATGCCCCAGAAGGGATGAGAATTATGTTACATATCGAACATCTCTACATCCCTTCCCATCAGACCCTCTGTGATGATAACTATCTATATGTCTTTGATTCCAATACACCAAGATATAAGGCCATGGTAAGTAAAGAATGAATTGTATCCAATACCATCATACACATTATTCATTATCTTGAGTTAAGTTTTTTATTTTAATTTCTACCACCTAAAATAATGTTACCGAAGTCCATAGACATTATTTAATACATATAAGTGTATCTGGCATGAGTATTTGACACACTATTAACGCAAGAACTTACAAAACATTTCATTTTATAAAACATGTGATATGCAACTATTAAATCTATGATGTCAATATATGAGAAAATCTATAAGTTATAGTTGTAAACCTGAACATATAACTATAATGACTGTTTATTATTGACAATATTAATATTGACAGTTTATTATTGACAATCCCCTTTATTTATATATTTTTTAGTATTAAAACGTTTCTAACTTAAAGATAATTTGCAATTTATGATAAGCTTATAAATATATGTATTGTATATGAATAGTTAATTTAATTGATTCTTTTTACAATCTTTTATCAAATAAGAAACGTGTTTAAAAAGCAAATTTATGTTTTCATATGAACTTTTTATCTTGAGTAAACGGCATTAAAATTTAAATATTTACATGATTAATTAATTTTATGAATTACATATTTTTTCTTTATTAATTGAAAATATGTTTGTCATTTTAATAATATGGATTCGTTTATCAATATTCTCTGGCTATACTGTATTCTTCTTCAAATTTATTTTTATTTTTCGTATTGATCATACTTTACATAGAATTGTCAAGTCAATACGCTCGAATATTAGACTTTAAAAGTAGTATGTCCCTAGTTTTCATTACTTGAAACTGCGCAATTGACAATAGTATTAATCAATGACATTTTAAATATATATATTTTGTTAATTGCTGTATAGTATGTATTTTTAGTTTTAAAATTAGGTTTATTCTGTTGAATGGATTAAAAATGTAAAGAATTGTTTAGTTCTGTTAATTAATATTTTCATTTCAGCCCGAAGCAGGTGGCGAAAAGGGTCTTTGCCAAAAGGATTACCCAATACAACCTATTTTTACTACAAAGTCATACATTACTATTGTATTTAAGTAAGTATCGACTAAGTCACTTTTAATTAAAAATAATATTTAGTTAATATAGTAACCAAATTGTTAATATAAATGATTGTGTTGCTTTTCATTTTTTTATATATAATTATAATCAGTTATATATTTCGACGATATATTTGGTAATTGATAGTAATTCTATATGTATTCACAAAGTGTAGCGTTTACACCTTAGACTTTTCAACGGTTGCCTCAAACCATAAAAATGTAGATGTACCATGGATATCTATATAAGAAAATTAGTTATAATCATCCAGTTCAAATTTTAACACTTTTATTGTAAAAATTAAAAAATTTAGTTAAACTTTTCAGTTTTATCTAATATTATTTAAACATTTATCATAGCGGTTTAATGTTTGTAGTTTATTTATTTTTGTGTGTACCAACAGGCATGCGAGGCTCGTTCAGTTCTACTTATTTAGGGCTCTGTTATTATACGTAATATGATAAAATCTCATCATTTTTTAGTAAAAAGCATAAAAAATGAAGAGGGAACAATCATCAAATTGGCTTTTTAGTCAACAATTATTTAGTTAAGGAAGACACAAAATCTGAAGAAAATATTATTAAATTTTTAATGTTCCAAACGGTAAGAGGAAGTAGGTTACTCCTACCATCCATCGAAGATCTGTTACTGTAGTACATTTTATATAGTGTATGCTATATTTAAGCCGCTGTGGTTAGACGGTTTCAACTTTTATTTTGAGGTGAACCATTTAGATTCGTTTTCTTCTGGTAGACGTTCGCTGTCGTCGGTGCATCTGATAATGTACACTGCTTTGGTCCAAAGTGACAGTCGACAACACCGGATTGTAACCTCTTCACTGCAAGTTTACTTGTAATCCTTGAGGAAACATCATTGACAATTATTATGATTTGATAACACGGCCTTACCGTCTGTCGGCCTGGATAGTCATACAGAGGAATTTTGATGGCGGAGAAGCGTGTTCAGGACTTGGGACGCCGGAGTTAGAACACCTGCTGAGCAGGACAAGTCATACTGACAGGGGAAGAAAGCGAAGGGGAGCGATGCGCTGTGTAAAATCACGTTGTTGACTTGGTATTTAGGAACTTCGTGACTTGTCAAGCGAGAGTTTGCCTGCATATTCTTCTTGAGAGAGTGAGTTTCTTATGGGAGTGTATAAGTCAGTCTGCCTCTTAACCAAAGGGAATGTAAACAGTATCGTTTTATGCTGTCAATCCATTGGATGTTACATAGTTGACAGCTGTCTAAGGTAAAACTACACCTTCGCATAGCTGTCAATCTTCTTGCTTTGGATCTCTCGACATAATACTTAGACTGGTACACTTGTACCCAGAACATTCTTGCATTATAAGATTAAAATCAACGCAATAATTGATCGCTTAATTTCTAGTTCAACAGTCTGAATACAGTCCTCGTAGTGCTATTATATTTATATGTCACTGATTACTGGAAATAAATAATAGCTAACTGGTCTATAATTAATGTTTTCAAAGTTTCTCAAATATAGGATGTTGGTAACACTAATCTGTTGACCGTATGTATGTGCTTTTGTACATTTAAATAATTATTTAATATGTTTATAGTAGTTATGAGTTTTCGATGTTCTCATTTAATAGATATACATTACTCTACACACATAATATTTATCACTAATTATTTTTCTCATTAAGTAATAGGTATATATGTGTTCACCTTCTAATATAATATGAGGCTAATTATTACAATTATTTTGTTCAAATTTAAAATTTAAAAAATTCATATTTATTTTTATTAAATTACTCATTTAAAATTCTATCATATCATTATGTTTTTTTTATTTTAAAATTTTAATGAAAGTTCGATACCGTATTGAATTAATTTGGTTAATTTTTAATGTTTGTTTATTGAGTACATCTGCTGCTTGTACTTTAAGGTTAACCATTTTATTGGGTATTATAATTAGTCTTATTTTCGTAGTAGATTATTGAAATGATTTGTACATCTTTATATAGTAATAAATACCTCTAGAACAGAATAATTTTAATATTTCGTATATTTCAGATCTACAATTAAAATGTCCACAAGTGGTGAACCTGGTTTTAAACTGATTCTGACAGCAGTTAGTGACGGTAAGTTTATATTCACACTTATACATTATGTTCACACTTGATCACATTTGTGTTATTTCTTTTGTCATTCGGTTTAAAACTATGAATAGCGACAGCTATTTCGAATTTCTTTCCGTATTACTATCGGCAAGTTTGCGCACCATCACATATAAGAGGAGCTGCTCGGGCTCTCCTCGATGAACGAAGTCGGAATCAGATAGATTAGAAGGCGAAGACCAATCGAATGGCCTCCGAGGTTACAGGACCTCAAAATGCGCGATTTCTCTCATATATGGGGAGTATACTATGAGGTATACTAACGCACATCAAGTTGCAAGACAAAATTGAAAATAAGAACCTTCCCAATTAGAAAATTTGTTGGTGCTTACAGGTCCTTGACTGTCATAATACTGGTATATATTTTAAGGGTGGTCAAATGGAAGGTTGAACTGTTTAATGAACTGTTAGATATGTTATGTATGCCTTTTGATCCACTGAAATTTTTTTTTTACATCTGATCACAGTGTTTATAACAGACCTCAATCAATTTGATCTTTCATAATTGTAGTATAGTTACTATTCATTGTAAATATATGTTTAATAAGGTACGTATCATTCACATTATATTTAGTTCAATTAAAAAACTTTCACATTAATTGAAAACATAAATTATATTTCAATATAATAAATTTACTGTTTACAATTACGTTACAATTACAATTATGTAGAGTTTTACATTATATTATGTCATCGTTTTGTGTTTTAAAATACTTTTTTGTACATTTTAAAATGTTTTTCTTATACTACTTATCTGAATATTACCTTTCCTGTGAATTTAGAAAAAAAAACGTTTAATTTTATATAATTCTTAGCGGTTACAATTTTATGATGTTATCAGTTGTACAAAAAGTGACATTTTAGGAATCTATTCAAAATACAGTATACTTTTCTTTCCGAGCCATTTAACATTTTATATTGAAAATTTCCTAATGCAGTCACATTTTAAACATATTTTAATACAGTAGTTTGAAAATCCAGAAAATGTTTAATAAGTTAGTTCTAATAAATATTCCTGTAATTATATCAGCGCACATTTTTAAATAAGAAACTGATAAAACACATTTTTGCAATGTGATAAGCACTATAATTATGCAGATTAGATGTCACAAATAAACAATTTTATCAATAAAGTATTTGCTATCGTTAACTTTGATCAACAGATATTGGCAAAAGAATATAATTAATAAAAAAATTAAAGATTTGTTCATTTTGAACAATTTAAGACGTCATTTAAATTTATCCAACGAGACAAATTTTTCTAATGTTGAAAACTTCCATATGGACAATGTGTTCAATTTCAAATTAGTTAGTGCAATTATTTTTCAGTTGATTAATAATCCAATCACCATTCTACTACGATTTTTTCGTTTGACCATTTTACTGTTAATTATATTTAGTGTTTGTTATGTTTTTGTATGTGAATCTAAATAAACAAATACCACGGTCCTTAATACTTTTTAATTGGTCTTGTCTATTTTTTGCATTTAATAAATTTCATTTGCATAAACGATTAAATTTTTCTATAAAACACTTATACTTTAAGGATATGTATTACACAGGTTAATATAAAAATATTGTAGAGTCATGTCCGACAGATTGAGGTAGTGTTGATGTAGTCTTTTCTGATAAACACATTAACACATCGTACATGACCTTCAAGAAGGTAAGCAGGCAGACTGAACATTGCAATATTGCAGTGTGATAACCATCAGCGATAGTTATACCCAAAAGACGACACCTTGATGACTCCAATGTTTAACTTCTCACAAGGTGGAGGAGGAGGATTATATAGACCGACATGTGTCTCTCCATCATGGTTCCATTCTGTTAACAGGGGAGGGAGAGGATCATATGCATGCGTGTTGCTTGATATTATGTCGATAACGGCAGAGAGTTTATATTCAAGATTATTTATTAATATTAAGAGATGAATGAATCACTGAACATTAAATACTGCTTCTGCTCTCCTGTTGTCTGTTTTTGATTTAAACTGTATATTATCAGGTTCTCTATCTTGTAGAGTGAGGAAGGAGAGTTTGTGGAGATAGATGACTTAATCCGAGAAATGTGAAGCAGCAGGTGTCATTCATTGCGATTCATTAAGATATAACAAATTCACCTCAGGCTTCGTGCTATCCTTTATATGCAGTACATCATTTATGAAAGAAATGTTAGTCTGATGTTTTCAATATGCTATTCATATTTTTGATAAATATTAGATTGAGATATGTGTTAAATATAATACGAATAAATGTATATATATATATATCATATGCATAGGTTGCAGATAAAACATTGATATTTTCTCACGGCGTACATACAATAGGTGATCCTGATATATAGAATGAATTATCCTTAGAGAATACTAGAATGAAAAAGCACTAATTTATGCGTGAAAAATATTGCTACACTTACTGATAATATTTCAGTCTTATCGACTTTATTATGTAAAATAATCAAACAATATGGCGCCTTCTCTATCACCTGCAGCTAAGGAAGGTGTCTGCTCAATGGGCGGCTTCTATTGCGGCCCACTAGCAGCAGCCGCTCTCACCCGAGTGGGTCGCTCACCCGGTTCTTCCTCCTCCTCCTCCTCATCGTCTTCAGGAGGCGGCAGCAGCAGGGATTACTGCATCCCGAGCGGACTGCGCTGTGACTCGGTCAAGAACTGTCACGATGGCCGGGATGAGGACACTGCCGCTGCCAAGTGTGGACAAGGTATATAGTCACTGCACTGCACTCCCCCTGCTCTCATTAATTACTGGAAGCGTGGTCTATTTGTTAGCCGTGATGATTATAACGTTGATATGATTACTTATGTCAGCGACTAATCCAAGGAATCGGAAATTTCGTATAATGTCGATAAGGATCCTTTAGAGCCGAATTAAGCATTGACCCTTGAGAGTTGAACAGCCACTGGGCTCCTTGACTCATATTGGAAAGAGCTTAATATGTACAAAAACCATATTAAGATAAATATTTTGTACAAATGAAAAAGTTTTTTCTTATCAAAATAGTATAATGAACAGGTAGCAGGGGTTTCTTTAGAGAGGGTCCCTACCCACCCAGCAACAATTTCAGAGGTGGAAAATTCACGGATGGAAAATTCATTAAGAATCTGGGGCGACGAAATTCTGTTTTGTTTATAGATGTCAAATCCTGGAGAAGACCCGTAGTCAATTGTTTCTAGTTTGAAAAACGCATTATATACATAAGAATTTACTGTTGTCTCAATGGTACGTTGGTGTAGATAGATACACAAATCATACATTATAGTTAAATTTCTATCTCTTGATCATAATTTATCTATGATTGCTCTTTTTCATGCTGTACTGTATATAGACCCTAATTATTATGAAACATATTAAAAACCATGATGCAAATTTCATGAATATTGTTAATAATCAGAGTAAAAAAATTTTAAATTATGTCGGTAAAGAATATTGATTTTATTTATTATGTATTTGAAATCATTTAGTAATTACAATTTTAGTGCTAATAAGTACTAGTTGAATTGGTTAAATCTTTTGTAGAAAGTCTTGTAAATCACTATATTAAAAAAAAACTTCAGAGAAACACACTTACATATATTTTGCCTGCTATATTTAATTTGTGAAAGTTTTTCGATGTTCCGTGTGAAATTGTGTAAAGGCGGGTATTTTTTATGTGTCATTATAGTATGTCTATACCGTTTAGTAATGAGATTTTTATTTTTTGAAAATCTGTAAGAAGATTAATAGAATTGAAATTACAATTTTTGTTTGTTATTATAATGTGTAGTTGTTACATTTCTCTTTGTTTGATCTAAATATGTCTTATCTGTGTTATCGATTATGGTAGACTAGTATTAATTCTGAAAAAGTTTTTCAAATACTTTGTTCTTTCTTGGTTTATTACTTATTTGTAATGACAGACAGTAATTTAATGGAAATAAACTGTACATACTACAATAATACTAAATTACATTAATGGAATATTTTGTATTTTTGAAGTTATTGTTTTCTTTCTTCGTAAGAAATTTCTGATTTGAAGGCTATCATTCTCTTCTGCATAGAATATAAAAAATATATCAGTTTTATGTTAAAGAATATATCAATAATTTTATTTCTAAAACACTCTTTGCATGTGTAGTCATGTGTGGCCTAATATCTGACAAATCAATTTGTTAACCTAAATATGTATTGTAGTTGAGTGTATTATTATAGTATTGAGAAGTATATTTAGTCGTAATATTTTTCAACGTTTTGAATTGTATTTCAATATTAAATATTAACCTGGTAACAAAGATTGATTACTGTACCAACGCTAACATAATTTATTTTATTAATTATAAAAGATTTTTTAAATAAAAATTTTAGGTTTAAATTGTTTTTTACTAAAAATTCAAATTGTTGTGTGTTTAATTTTTGATATATTTTTATTTATTATGCTAGTTTGTGTTTTGAATTATACGTTAAACTAACATGTTGATTAATATAATAGATAATTAAACAGTCTGGAAGAATTTTTGAAATTCATGAAAATTTCTGGGAATTTGATTTTATACAACCTTGTGAACCTTGGACAATATTAACTATTCAAATAATACGTTGTTTCTTAATACGATTAAAAAGTCATCTGCTTTTTTAATTAAAAGTGTTCTAATCTCTGACTCTCAATTTCCTAGTACTACATAATATATTGGCCAAATAAATGTCACTATACAATGTAATAGTGTATTACCGATAATTTATGTGTCTATTTAGGATGTCGTCAGTGTTCTTCCACGAAGTAAGTTATATAATTGTATCACTGGTGCTGCAGTTTTGGCGGTAATTGCCCCCTCGGCTCGATCACAACACCGCACACCTGTACAGACGATGCCGGCCGGCTGGTCGGTCAACAATCGCATGTTGTAGCTGCATCATACCGCCTGCCGCCATCGTCGACCTAGTACACAGTTTATCCTAGCCCACCTAAGCCAAGAAGGACACATATAGACTAAACTAGGAACTCGGCACAGTTTATGCGGTGGAAATGTCGACAGGGTCTCTTTAACTACTAGGAGGGGCTATCTTTTTAGGCCATCATCTCATTTATTATACATTTTGTTTACCCTCGTTCGTTGGCACTATAGTGTGACCTTACATGGTCGACAGACCTCTATTGAAGAAGCATCTTTGTCAATGATCCGCTTTGACAAGAACAAATGTATATACGTCCGGTAGAATGTTTTTTTCGCTGTAGAAAATAAATATGCAATTCTTTTATAATTGATATAATAAATTATGTTTGCGTTGGTACAGTAATCAATCATTGTTACCAGGTAACAAAACTTTTTTCTAACTTTTAATTGCTCGCATTTCAATTATACATTTATCCTTTCTCAGTGAAAACGTGAATATGGTCGATTCTTGGAACTTTCTTTGTGTTGTTGTTTTCTCTCCTTTTCTGAATATCGCTCAGAAATAAGAAAACAGCGTAACCATTATCTTTTAAAAAGATAATTATTTTCCACATCATCGTCTAATTGGTTTTGGGTGATCGTTAATGAAAGGTCACAAAAAGGTCATTTATCTGTCAGACGGCGAAGAGATAGAATTAGCTTGGCTGAAGGTACCGTGTTGTGTCCAGTGTGGTGCTGCACCGTGTGGGACAACACATGACACAGCCCTGTCAATTTCAATGAAAGCAATATCCCTGTGCACGATATTAACTGTCGCTTTCTAGGTTCAGTTTTTCAAGTAATGCTGCCTGACTAGAGGCTGCATAAACATTAGATAACATATTCCTACATAGGTGAAATCTGACAGAAAATAAATATAATGATTCTCGTTAACAAACCATCATGGTTTTTTCCCCCCGTTTTTTTGTGCTCCACCCATTTTTTTGGGTGGGGGGTAAACATGAGGGTGACACCTAAATCCGGAGGAAGAATGACATTTGAAGTGGTGGACGGTTGTGAAAAGGGCAAACAGCGCCTATAAACGGGGAGCTAGCAGTTATTCGGGTTAAAGTTGTCAGAACAGTCGTCCAGTATCAATGCCAGGCGGGCTCTGGGAGGAGAGAGGGAGGTGGCGGGTGTGCACGGGGAGGCAGACAGCAGCGGTAGATGTAGTTGTGTTTGTGTACGCTATACCTCTATCTACAACTCGGGGTCTATCGGGCTAAAGTCGCCTACACTGTACGCTGTATACAAACAGCACTACAATGTGCGAGTGATGGCCGGCCGGGACCCGCGGTAATTGATGAATGACATATAGATGATGCCTTGATGCAGAAGTAGCGTGCGTTAACAACTGGCTCTAGGTTCTCTCGGCTCTCTGTGGTCAACCGAAATCCAAAATTGACAAGTCAACCAGATTGACTTACCTATCTTCGACCGATTCACGTTGCGTTGTATGGTGTATACTAGATTCTTTTTTTATTCATGATGATATTTTGGGGAGGTTGAATTATGTTATTTAATGTGTTCTTTTATTATATCAAATTATTGCAATTTGGACTGAAATTGGTTATTTCGCTTTCGTTGATGATAAAAGCATCCATGTTAGTTACAATTAACAGTTTTTAAAGACTTGCTGTTAATTATATTTTATGTAAATTTTATTTACGAGCTCCTGGTAAGATTCGTAATTATTGTTGCGTAAAAAATTATTGCATGTTCAAAATTAAGTTGTTTCATTTAGCATAAAAGAGTGTTTAACATTTAATTTTACTTTGAATTATATCATCATAATATAGAAGAAGAAAAAAAGTTTTTCGTTGAGTTACACATTTGATATCAATTTTGTGAACCATGTTGCTACACATTGTCAGTTACTTTATCTTTATGCTTATATCTGACACATAACAAATACATGATTTATGCAATCGTTGTAGGTCTGTTTCAAGTTTCAATAAATTATTTAATATTTCTGATTCTTCTGCTAGGATTTATTTCAAATTAGAGAAAGTGTTTCATGTATAATCTGTCTCCTAAATAGTTCTATATAACCTATCTGTTAGTGAAACCGTTGTTGGGTACTTAGAAGTGTCATTTTTATGTATATCACCAGATATCTTTAAATTGTATTCCTGATTGACAGTGATGTGTGGTCATCTTGATTTTATGTTAGATTGGTATGGTGTTGTCCTGTTCCCATAACAGATAGACAGGTTTGGGGATATTTAGAATTAGTTTGCTTGCAACTATAATACTGTAATGGTTTCTTCATGAGCTGAAGTATTTTGGTTCTATGTGACGACACTTAGGATCTGTCATCGCCAGCTGATATTTCTCTTTCTCTTGAAAGACCACAAATGTCATTCGTTGTGCTTCGTTGGATAATATTTGTTATACTTTTTTTATCAACATTAATGCGTTCATAAAATGATATTGCCTAATATATTATAAGTACTGCATTTAATTAATAAGTTGCGATAATCTAGGTATATATATTATAGTCTAATGGATATTTGTTACATTTTGTAGTTTGTAATTTGAAAGTATCTTACAAAGTAATTATATATTTATCACCATATATATATATATGTGTCAAATATTTTTAATGTCTAATGCAATACGATTCATGTATTGATGTTTCAGTTTATAAATGTAAATATATTTAAAATATATTGACGTTTATATAATGTATTATTAACAAATATTATTTGTGTTAGTATTTTATAATATATTTTTAAAAGGGACATTATTTTTAAGAAGTGGACATTTTAGTTTGCCTAATAATGAAAATGTTAGTTATATTCAATAGTTATTAGTAATAAGCACACCTTGTAAATATTAACATATCTTGACAATAAAGTTATATTGAAAAATATATATGTATGACAAATATCACGGCGTAGTTGCGCGATATAACGGCATTACTATACAGTTAGTCTATATTTGTGTTATATTGCCAAACTTATATTGTATAAAATACTGTTGTATTGCTGAAGTATAACGGTAATATAACAGTATTGCTCTGTTATATTTCTATTATATTACTGTTATATTGAGAAACTCAACCGTTATATTTGTTTTTATATTGAAAAAATTTAATAACCATAATGCTGTTCTATTTATTTAGATATAGTTGTAGATATAGAAATATATTCTATCGCAGGTGATATATAATAAATATAATAATGAATAATATCATTTTACACAAACATATATTAAAACTATAAAGATCAACATTGATTTAAGATAAAAGATTTTCGGAATAAATGCACTGCAATTCTGATTCAAATAAAATATGAAATAGTAAATAGTCCAACACCTTGACAAAATGTCCTACGTTTATATTTTGATTATTGAAGACAATAAAAAAATGTACACTATTATGGAAATCATATAAATTCAGATTATTATACTAGTCTTATATGCTTAACAGTGGAAATTCTTAGACTTTTATTCCTAACAAAAATCTTCACGAAAAATGTATAATAGGAAAAAGTAATTAATAGTTATTTTAACAATCTAGTAACAACGAAACTGACAAAACTGATTAATCGAAAATGAGAAAAAAGCTGCAAATTAAACAGAAATGTAAACTAAGATACATTTATATAACTTGTAATCGCATAACAATAATTGTTGTCTTGACTAAATCAGAGACTTGGTTGGCCAAAGGAAGTAGATATTATATATAAAATATAACAGTAAATTATTAAAGTTGATATAACAGACTACACCAGAATATAACAGGATATTTTTTTTATATTGTTATACTGAAGTTATTGTTTTTTTAGTGTGTTTAAATCTGGTTTACGATAAGTAAATTATTCAACATTTTCAAACGCCAGCAATGTTAATTCATTACTTTTCCTATTTTATTTTCAAATAATCTATCTTTCTATACCACATAGTACAAAAAATGAAAACTTTTTTAGTTGTAATCATGTATTTCGAAACTTTTCCTATAGGATGTATAATGTTTATAATTGTTAGTTCAAAATATGATCAGATATTGTAAGTATATATATATATGCTTTTCTAAACAGCAGCATTGCATGCTTTATATAATTTCTATTTGGAATAAAATGGAAACGTGGTGTTTATTATAAATGTATTGATTAAACTTAAATGTTTTCTTATAGTATATAGAATTGAAACTCTATCATCCTTAGACTATTTTTAAACTATGCAAACCCACTGTTAAGCTCAAATTGTATACAAGTGCATTTGATTGTATATGAAATTTGGCGTTTTTTTAAAGTTTTAGACTAAACAATAAAAGGATCTGTAATCAAATGAAAATACAATAAAATCAAAAATGTATAAATAAACTAGTCATTTTCAAATTAATCTGTCACAATAAAAATACATTTTAATGTTTATAATCCTTATTTATAAAATAACTGATTTATCTTCGATCTTCGGCAGTTTTTGAAAAATATTTAAACAAAAGAAACTGATGCATAAAAAGTAATCAGTTTAGTTCATTAGTGTAACTAAATATTTATATTACATATCTGTTTTGTTCAAGCAATACCATCGTTTAAAGTATAGATTTTAGATATCCAATAGAATTCATTAGAACAGATGATGCGCTAAAATATATAGCAACCTATTTAGTTGTTATTATATATATATATATATGATAACTCAAGGCGTTTACTATACGGTCAATAAATTGGGCAATTATTCATTGATTATTATTTGAATTATTCAGTAAATTTATTTATTGCAAAATTATCGTTTAAGTATTTTTACCTCGTACCTGTCTTACTGGATTCTTATTGGCAGTTGATATTTAAAAAATAAATTATTTATTTTCCCTAGCATTTTATATAGGGATTTCTGATTAACAATTCTCCTAATTCTGACGGTGTTCATCGTTTTTTGTTATTAATTTCAACTAGCGATCCGATCTCTATAAGCATGCTAGCAATTTCTGTCTTTACTTGGACACCTGAGCAAGCCTCCTCTCTTTCTCTCCTCCCCCCTTCAGAAGGCAGACCGACCGTCCTCTCCCGCTTCCTCTCCCTGGGGGTGACCGCATCGATCGCCATCTCAGTGGGCAGCATCGTCCTCCTCACCGTCTTCATCGGGGCCACTGTCTGCTGCTGCCTCCGCTGCTGCCAGCGCCATACGAAGCACCGACCGCCGCCCGGGGAGCCGGGGCTCTTCTATGGGGGGCCGCCCGGCGGGAGTGCGCCGCTCATGGGGGTGGACCAGCAGCATCAGGAGGGGGCGCCACGGAGTCCACAGCCCTCCCTGCGAGGTGGGCCGGCCGCCTATGTCATGGCTGGTCAGCATCACACGGCGCACAACGGCAGTCCTTATCCATTCAAGAAGGGTAAGTGTTAGAGATCTGTTGATTAGGGGTGAGGTGGAGGTCGATGTGCCAAGGTGACCCAACTAAGATTGAAAAACTGTAAAATATTTCAATGTTTACTTTATTTGGCAGTAAATTTCAAAAATCATTTGTAGCATTCTCTAATCAACTTTAAAAAAAAGTCAGAATAAATTAAACCTTTTAAACCACAGACCACATATCACACAGCTCAACATAGTATTACAGCAATATATTTATAAGTCTTCATTAATTGTGACTTTTTTATTAAATATTTTAAGTATATTTTTATTATTTACTTTTTATTAGTTCTGTATTTTTTTATATGCATCTTTCTGTTTTCTGTCACATATCAAAATGTTACTATAATATAAACATCAACGATCAGTACTTAAAACTATTGCATTAGATTATTCTAAATTTCATATTGAAACAATTGAATGTGTTACATAGCCTATTATGTTTGAAATCTGTTAACGTCAAATGTGTCAAAATTTTCAAAATTAGTTATTTAATATTCTAATCATTTCCA
Source organism: Coelogynopora nodosa (assembly GCA_034780555.1). Classification (NCBI taxonomy): domain Eukaryota; kingdom Metazoa; phylum Platyhelminthes; order Proseriata; family Coelogynoporidae; genus Coelogynopora; species Coelogynopora nodosa. Next base: position 18,959 of record JAUZND010034748.1, read on the forward strand.
AACCATTTAGCTAACTATAGGTAGATAAACAGTTCAATGTAATGCACCATCGATGTCGACCTTCATTAGTATTATATATTTAATTAGTCGTACGCAATAATTTGTGTTATTAATGCATTTAAGTGAACAATATTTTTACACTTTGTTTTGTTATTTAGAAAAATAATAATTTTCAGATTTTTGAAATATACTAACACATTTCTTTGATTTTCTTGTTACCTAAAATAATACAAACTGTGTCATTTTAATAATATGAAAGTTATTATAATATATTGGTTTCTTATTCAGTTATAATAATTCAATGTTTAAAAACTCATTACATTTTTTAACATCATTTATGTATTAGAAAAATATATTGACAGTAACGTATTTAACACGCTTAATGCACAGACATATTTGTTTATTTATTAAATGGTGTATATTTACCTGCCATTCCTAATCTCCAGAACCTTGTACAGGCCTAATTAAATATTGATTTAACTAGTTTTTCCCAGTCTTAAAGTTAGTCAGCTGTAATGTGGCTTTTACCTGCCACACACATTGTTATAGTTCCTTCCTATTCTCTAGTTTAGTTATAATTCTGCTGCCTGCCTCAGTTTATCACATTGTAAATTGTATATATATATTATTGTTACTATAATAACTGTCTATCTCTCCACTAAATATTATTCAATTAATTTATATTCTGAAATAAAACATATTCATTGTGTTGTTTGAAAATTTTTATTCGTGTGTTAAATTGTTTGGTAAAATTAAATTTAACGCAAATATTTCAATGTTAATGTTTATATGTGTTGTCACTACTACGTGTTAAAGTAAACAGTTTAAAAAAGGTCGTGAGAAATTTAGTTGTTTGTAAAACGAAGTTGATAAAATTAATCACAACTTACTACCGATTTAAGTTGTGAGTAAAGGTAAATATTTAAATGATACGTGGCCTTGAGAGAAAACTCACTAATAAACTTAATTTTATTTAGTCTCGATACGAAAGATGGAAGGTGTCGAACAGTTTGCACTGACTGTCACAATAATTATGTTAGCTTCGGCAAACAAACAGTTGATTTGGCTAACTTAATAAGATGCCAGAATTGATGCTATTTACCGAGACAGCAATTTACACACACTACACATGAACTGCTGGTCGACAACTAAGTGATGACAAAAAGTAGTAATCCTACTATAGTAGAACTATCTTATAAACTACACGGACAGCGTTTGATTTATCCATCTCGTTGGAATCAGAAATAGAGCTGTGTATAGCTAGGAGCTGGAGTTCTCTCTCAAGGAGTATAATTATGTGTAAGGATTGACTGGCGTAGAATGGAGTACTTGAGTTTGCTGCGATCCACTTGATCAAGACAAAAGTGTGCAACACCTCGCGAGAAGTTTGAGCACTAGTTGATGCTTCCGTAAGATCAGATTTTGTCTGTGCAAACGAGGCAGCAGGTCTTTAGGTGAAGCAGGCTCTGGTCACTGTGCTTGCTCAATCGGCCTGTCAATCAAGTGACAAGCACCTCACTCTGTCACTGGTGAAGTTACACGCACGTTACACACTGCAATCAATTACTCAACTGTGCGTTTTACAGCTCTATTTGATAAAATTACACGGTATTGGGGCACATTCATTCTTGGGTCATTATCGTACACGTTTCAGTGTATCTCTTCCTGGAAGCAGTTTTGTGAAAATCGTTAGAAATGTATTTTAAGTTAATTAAATACATTATAAAATTTGTTTTGTTGATTAAAAATGTAGTCATTTTAATCTTCACTAATTATGAGATGAAAAGCTAATTGTCAATTTCATACATTATTCAAAAGTAATTACAATAAAAGACATTGTTACTTTTACATCACAAATTATTTTAGTTGAACAATCATTAGCCAGCTTCCGTTTATATACATTACATTTCTCAAAGACAAATTTACTATTTTATATTTTCCTAACGATGGAACAGAATAAAACCGGTTTTTCACATTTGCACTCTGTGTATATAATTTTAATTAAGATATACAGCTAGGTAGTTATTAAATCATTTAAACGTCACACGTTACTTGGTTTCTCTTCGGTTCTGATATAATTCAAGTAAACCAGTTCAATATAGACAAGGTAACATTCATAAAATACACGAATTTATAAGTTAGTACAGTTTACAAGGATCATAAAGCACAATAAGACAAGTAATGTATAGATTGTAACACCAATTTAAAGACAACATATATACATAACAGTTCAAGTATAATAATAGCTAATGAATTTCCAGTAAAATAATTTACTGATTAAGGTGTTTAAGCATCCAGCTTCGCAGCCCTTATCTAGGAACAATATATATAAGTACACAACATTTTAAAAATATTATGTTTTGTTTAATAAGAGTCGGAGAATCGAAAGCTCAAACGATAATAAATTATTTTATACGCATCTGTTATTGCTGAATAAATGATTACATTGTGTATTTATTATTTATGACGTCATAACTAATGTTGAACAAGGCCTACAATTGTTATTGTTTGATAGTATAAACCAAATAAAAATCTTTAATATATCTGAATGTTTAATAAATTTCATTCATCAGATTGTCCACAGTGAACTATTAAAATGTGGGTTCTAATTATAGCTTCTGTCAGTTTTATAATATTATTTACCTTTGTGGTTGCTACAAGTTATTGTGTTTTCTTATTTTCATGATTGTGTCCAACCAGACGTGCAGTATATTCCATGATTATGTTGTGTCTTGTGTCCAACCAGACGTGCAGTATATTCCATGATTATGTTGTGTCCTGTGTCCAACCAGACGTGCAGTATATTCCATGATTATGTTGTGTCCAACCAGACGTGCAGTATATTCCATGATTGTGTTGTGTCCAACCAGACGTACAGTATATTCCATGATTATGTTGTGTCTTGTTTCTAACCAGACGTGCAATATATTCTATGAGTATGTTGTGTCTTGTTTCCAACCAGACATACAGCATATTCCATGGTTATCGTTATGTTGTGTCTTGTGTCCAACCAGACGTGCAGTATATTCCATGATTATGTTGTGTCTTGTGTCCAACCAGACATACAGTATATTCCATGATTATGTTGTGTCCAACCAGACATACAGTATATTCCATGATTATGTTGTGTCCAACCAGACGTACAGTATATTCCATGATTATGTTGTGTCCTGTGTCCAACCAGACATACAGTATATTCCATGATTATGTTGTGTCCAACCAGACGTACAGTATATTCCATGATTATG